>PVJX010014766.1:0-44107 GCA_004027295.1 Dolichotis patagonum | reverse complement strand
TGGTAGTCCACTGTAGTCCAATGTACCCAGTTGAAGGGCCCATCCAGCAGATGTGGTCCCAGTCAGCTCAGTCCTGTGGCAAGCTTCCTAGATGTTCCTGGAGAAGGGGGGGCAACAGCAGCAGTCCCAGGCACCTTAGGCCCTCTGCCACTGGTCCGTGCAATGTTCCCAGTCCCAAACAGCCCAGGCCAAGCTGCCAGTCTCCGCGAATTTCCCAGTCCCAAACAGACCAGGCCAAGTTGCCAGTCTCTGTGATGTTCCTTATGGGTGAAGGGCGGGCCTATCAGACCCAAACAGCACAAGCCAAGCTGCCAGTCTCCAGGAGGGTCCCTGCGTGTGAAGGGCGGGCCCACTGGTCCCAAACAGTCAGGCCAAGAATCCGGTCTCTGCGAAGTTCCCAATCCCAAACAGACCAGGCCGAGTTGCCAGTCTCCAGGACATTCCCTGCGGGTGAAGGGCGGGCCTATGGTTCCCAAATAGTCAGGCTGAGATGCCGGTCTTTGGGAGGTTCCCTGCGGGTGAAGGGCGGGCCTATGGGTCCCAAACAGTATTATGTATTTTTAATTATGTGTAAAAATAAAATAATGAAACAATGAAAAACAAAACAACAAAAGCAAAATGAAAACAACAACAGCAACAACAATAAATGGCAATACAGGATTTCAAAACAAGATAATAGGAATATAACAATGTTTGTTATATTGCATATAGTTATCCTCAAAGTAATTCTCAGACTATCAGATACAGGAATATAAGACTGATTAAACAATAAAATTTCCCCTGAGCAGTTTCTTTCCTTTTTAACATATCTGATATAATATCTGGATCTTATTTACTGTTTCAGTTTTTTACAATAGTGAGCTAATATGTTGTTTACACATGCAAGTTTTATTTACTTCACTTATGAGTATGGTTTCTTTTGCATCTAGTGACCTATAAAAGCATCAACTTTGTCATTTTTTATGGCTGAGTAGTATTCCATTATAGAAAAATACCACATTTTTAAAATCTGTTCTTCAGTTGATGGACAATTGTGTTCAAGATTTAGCTATTACAATTCATGCTGCTATAAACACGAGTGCAAATATATCTCTGTAGTAGGTTGTTTTCAGTTCTTTTAGGAAAATATCCAGAAGGGGAATAGCTGGATCAAATGAAACTTCTAATCCTAGTTTATTGAGGAATCTCCATATTGATTTGCACAGTGGTTTTGCCTGTCTACACTACCACCACCAATGGGTAAATGTTCCTTTTTCTCCACAGTGTCATCAGCATTTGATCTTGGTTAATTTCTTGATGTAATTCATTCTTCATGGAGTGAGATGGTATCTCAGTGTTGTTTTCATTTTAGTTTCCCTAATGACCAATGATGTTGAATGTTTTTTCATATATTTCTCTGCTATTAATATATCTTCATCTGAGAATTGTGTATTCATTTCAGATGACTATTTTTGGATTGAGTCTCTAATTTGGGGAGCCTCACTTTTTAAATTCTTTACATGTTCTAGATAAAAGTCCTTTGTCTGAGGGAAAGATGACAAAGATCTTTTCACAATCTGTTCATTTTATTTTCCCTGAATTGGTGATTCTTTTTGTTGTGCATATACAGTTTAATAATATAAGAACCCAGTTGTTGATTCTTTGAAATACTTCCCATACAATTTTTTTCATGAACCCTGAGCCTATCCCTATGTCCCAGAGTTTTCTATGTAATTTGTCTTCCAGTAGGTTTAGTATTTCTGTCTTAATATTTAAATATTTGATTCATTTTGACTTTAGTTTAGTGTATGGTGATAGGCATGGATCTATTTTCAGTCTTCTCCCTGTGGAGAGCCAAGTTTTCCTACACCACTTACTAAAGATGTTTTCTTTCTTCTGGTGAACATGTTTGGCTGCTTTGTCAAAGATAAGGTGGCTGAGTGTGTTTGCAATTGTGTCTGTATCTTTTGTTCTGTTCCATTGATCCTTGGGTCTATTTTTCTGCCAGTACCATGCTGATTTTATTATAGCAGCTTTGTAGTATAATTTCAAGTCTGGGATTATGATGCCTCTTACCTTACTTTTGTTGTCTAGAGTTGCCATTGTATTCTAGTTCTTTTCTGGTTCCATATGAATTTAAGGAGTACTTTAGAACAGCCAGGTATGCTAATGCTATTTTGATTGGAGTTGTATTAAATCTGTATAATGGTTTTGGGACTATGACTATTTTCTCAAGGTCATTTCATCTTATCCAAGAGCAATGGATATATTTTCATTTTCTGAATTAATCTTCAATTTCCTTTTTCAGGTTACCATAATTGCCAATGTATACATGTTTTACTTTTTTCATAGATTTATTCTTTAGTATTTCATTGATTTTAATGTTATTGTGAGGTGTGTGGATTCTCTAATTTCTTACTCAGTGAGTTTGTTGCTTGTGTACAGGAATGCTACTGAATTTTGAGGACTGACTTCGAACTCAGCTATGCTGCTGCATTTGCTTATTAAGTCTAGAAGGCTGTTTTCAGAGTTTTTAGGGTCTTCCATGTAGAATATCGTGTCATCTATCAATAACGGTAATTTAACTCTCCTTTCCTTTCCTTTTCCCTTTTGTTTCTCTCACATGTATAACTGCTATGGCTAATGTTTTCAGAACCATACTGAATAGGAGTGGTGATAATGGACAATCTTGTCTTCTTTCTGATTTTAGAGCAAAAGCTTTCAATTTTTGACCATTTAGTATGATGCTGGCTGTTAGTTGGTCATAGATGGCTTTTATCAAATTGAGGTAAAGATGATCTATTCCTGTTTTTTCTAGGGTTTTTATCATGAATGAGTGTTGAACTTTATCAGAAGCATTTTTCTGCACCTATTGTAATGATCATGTGATTTTTATCTTTGGCTATGCTGATATGTTGCATTAAATTTATTGATTTGCATATGTTGAAATATCCCTGTATTCCTGGGATGAATCCCACTTGTTCATAGTGTAGAATCTTCTTGATTTGCTGCATTCTGTTTACTAGCTTTTTTATTGAAGATTTTGGCATCTATGCTAATTATAGAGATTGGCATATAATTTTCTTTTTTGGTGAATCTTTCTCTGGTTTTGGTATCAGGGTCACAGGTTTTGGCATTTGTCATGGTTTATGGAAAAGGCCCCAAAGCCTCATGCCTTTGCATTATGCATTTGTGATTGGTTCACTGTCTAGTGCTTGGATTGGTGGTGTGAGTGTTACACCAGCCTAGGGGTGGAGCCAGGATGTGATGTAATGGCAGGAAGAAGGCATGTCACTCTCTCTTGCCGGTTTCCACTTGCTGTATGCTGCCACCATGAACTGCGGCCCCGCCATGCTACCTTGCCTTGGATCCAACTGAGTATAGACTGAAACCTCCAAAAACTGTAAGAAATAAACTATTCCTTTCCCAACTTGGGCATCAGGTATTTTGTCTCAGCGATGAGTAAAAAGTAACTAAGACAGCATTCCAGAATGAATTTGAGATAACTTTTTCCCTTTCAAATTCTTTAAAGAGTTTGAGGAACACTGTTATTAAATCATGGCTAAATTTCTTGTAGAATGTGCTGTAATTCTATTAGGACTATTTTTGTAATTATTTATTTATGTTTACAATTTTACTAACTGGTATTTGGTTATTCAGAAGTTTTATTCTTCTTGATTCAGCTTTGGTAATTTATATGTTTCTCGGAATCTGTCTATTTCTTCTGTGTTTTTGATACTATGAGAGTGAAGCTTTTCAAAGCAGGTATTGAGAATCATCTGTATTTCCACATGATCTGTAGTGATTTCACACTTTTCATTCCTTATTGAATGAATTTAAGGTTTTCTTTTCTTTCTTTTTTGATAAGGTGTTTACCAATTTTATTTATTCTTTCAAACTACCTGCTTTTCAATTCATTAATTCTTTGTATGGTTTCTTTAGACTCTATTGCACTAATTTCTGAACTGATCTTTAGAATTTTGACTCTACTTTGGGTTTTGAGTTTGACTTATTTTTTTTTCTAGAAGTTTGAGGTTTAGCATTAGGTGTGTGTATGTGTTCTTTCCATTTTCCTATTGTGATAAATCATCACTTTAAATTTCCCTCTGAAGAAAGATTGCATTGCATCCCACAGGTACTGGTAATATTTATTTGCCTTTTCATTTCATTGTATATATTGTTTAGTTTCTTGTTTAATTTTGTGTCTGACCACTTCATTGCTCAGAAGGGTGCTCTATAATTTCCATGGGTTTATGGAGCATTTTTGGTTTCGTTTGTCATTAATTTCCTATTTCAGTGCACTATGGTGAGTTAACATGCATAGGATACTTTCAGCTCCTTTTCATTTACTTAAGCATATTCTATGGGCTACTATATGTTCTACTTTTGAAAACACCCCATGTGCAGCTGGGAACGATGTGTATTCTGATGGTGTTTTCTGGCACATTCTGTACACATCTACTAAGTGTATTTGTTCACAAGTTTGGTGTTCTGCTATTTCTTTCCTGATTTTTTCTATAGTTGTGTCTTTTTAATTGAATGGGGTGTTAAGGTTCCCATTATAATTGTATCAGTGCTTATTTGATTTTTCATGACTATTAGTATTTGTCTTGCATAATTTTGTGATTTTATATTAGGTTCATATATATTTGTTTGTTATCTCTTTCTCTTGAGGTGCTCCCCTAACAAGTATGTAGTGACATTCTTTATCTCTTTTGATCAGTGTTGGTTTGAAATTCACATTATGTGCAAACACAAAAGCAAATTCTTTTTTCTGAGATCCTGTCACCAGGAGTATTTTTTGACTTTTAGTCTGTGAAATTCCTTTTGAGTTAAATGCAGATCATGTATACAGCATATCACTCTCCCAATCTGTTTCTTTTTATTGGTGACTTCAGGCCTCTTAAGGTCAATGGTTATAACTGAGTTTCTGGATGACTGTAGGTCACTGTGTATAGCATACCACTTCCCAGGAGCCTCACCTATGGTTCCTGGGTGTGGGCAGCCTCCCAGTCTTTCTGGGTCTCACTGTTGGTTCCCAGAGACCTCAGTCACCCAGTGCAGTCTCCCTAACCCCACAAGTTTCACAAATGCTTCCTGCATGTGTGGGCAGATCACTGGGTGCACCTTCCAATTTCCCAGGAGCCTCATCTACAGTTCTTGAGTGTGAGTGGTTCGCTGGGAGTAGCTTCACAGTGCCTGACGGCTTTACTATGGGTTTCTGGATGACTGCACGTCATTAGGTGCAGACTCCCAGTCATCACAGCCTCAGAGATGGCTCCCAGATGTGGGTAGGACACTGGGTGCAGATTTCCAATCCCCAGGGGATTCACTGAGGGATCCCAGATGACTGCCCATCACTATATGTAGACTCCAGGTCTGCGCAGGCTTCAGATAGCTCCAGGGATTAGAAAGGTCACTGGGCATAGACTCCCAGGCCCTGCAGGCCTCAGAGAGGGTTCTCGGATGACTGTGGTCACTGGGTGCAGTATTTCAGTCCCCAGGATCCTCATCTATAGTTCCTGGATATGGGTGCGTCACTGGGTGCAGCTTCACAGTACCTGCATGCCTCACTGTGGGTTTCCAGATGACTGCAGCTAGCTAGGTGCAGAGTCCTTGTCCCCATGGGCCTCAAAGATGGAGAATCCCAAATTATAAAAATACTATGACAGAATTCATTGCTATAATCCTTTACATTTGTGGTATAAACACTTCTTTTAAGTTTATAACAAAAAACATCAGAAAAACAAGGTAAATAGACAAAAGACTAAACATCAGTTACCTTCATTCCAATCAGTTGGAGATGACATCTACTCTTACTATGTCAATTTCAATTCTTTGGAATTTGTTTCCTATACAATGATAGCCCTAAAAATGCTCAGATATGTATGTGTGTTTGTGTGTATATTTATACATATATGTATATGTATATGTTTATATGTATAAAGATATATGTGTGTGTATATATATGTGTATATATATGTATACATATACACATATAAATATATATGGGAAGGATTAATATATTTAGAAATATTATGTATACATATACACACATATATGTATATATATTCACACATATATATACACATATATGTTTATATGTATGTATATATATATATATATATATATATATATTATCTCCAAATATATTAATCTTTCTCAACTCTAAATAAGTATAAAAATTTTAGCAGGTATAACTTTTTTCAAATACATTCTGAATCAACATTACCCTGATACAAAAGTCAGATAATGGTCAAAAAAATAAACCTACAGAAGAAAGAACAAAAACTATAGGTCAATAACTTTGATTAACACAGATGTACAAATCCTCAACAAAATACAATCAATACTATCAAGGTTAATCCCAACTACACAGGCACAGTTTCACATAAACGAATAAATAAATGTGATATACCATATCTACATATCAAAGCACCAATTATTACCATCTCAGTAAATGTAAGAAAGTTATTTGAGAAAATTCAACATCCTTTCATTATAAAAAAACTAAACAAATTAGGTAGAGATGGAATGAATTTTAATATGATAAAGGTCATTTATAATAATCCAATGATTACATTATACTGAAAGGGGAAGAGTTGTAATCTAAGTTCTGGAACTGCAAAGATTTAGTAACAAAACTGCATGGTATTGGCATAAAAACTACACAGAGATCAATGAAACAGAACAGTGAGCCTAGAAGTAAATCCTAACATCTACAGATGTTTTACAAATTTGTCAAAAATTTTTGATAATTTTGGTTTAATTTAGAAAATATTTTATTAGTTTCTGTAATCAAACCCATGTAGATAAGATCTTACATGTTTAATATGGTGTATTACCTCTGCATGAATGGAAAAAAATCAGTTTAATGCTTCTACACCAATAGGGCTGTTAATTTCTGTACAATGGCAACTATGGGATGGCTTTTTCCAAAGTTGTCAGCACAGTTAAATTTTGCAGGAATTCAAATAATATATATTTACATGAAAAAATCAATAATAACAGTATGTTTTACATCAATAGCAGCAACAGCTTTTCCAGGTCTTCAGTCATTTAAACAAAACTGTAGGCCAAGAACATGCATTAGAGAAAGAAGAATCTTTTCAGTAAGTGTTACTGGGAAACATGGGTATCAATAAGCAAAAAAATAAAATTATTACTTTGTCTCTTATCGCATAAAACAGACTCAAAATAGATTTAATCTTTAAAAAGTAATGTCATGAAACTATGTGTCATGAAACTACTGGGAAGGAATACTGATGAGATACTTTGGGTAATTGAACTTCACAAGGATTGTTGGACAAAATGCACTGGTAACAAAAGCAAAAATAAACAAATAAGATTTAATCCAACTAAAAAGCTTCTATATAGCAAAAGAAAGAATCAATAGAGTGAAGAGACAACTCTAAAGAATGCGAGGAAATGTTTACAAACTACTCTTCCAACAAGGATTATTGTTCAGAACTCAAGAAAGTCAACAATGCCATAATCAACCGATCAATCCACAGGTAACCCAACTAAATAATGGAAAATTATCTCAATAAAATTTCTCAGAAGAAATGCAAATGGAGAAGTACATTAAAGTATACTCAATTTATTTATCCATCAAAAATACAAATCAAAATAACAATTAGATGCCTTGCCATCGTTACCTAGCTATTAAAAATTAAATAAATTAGTAAATAAATAAAAACTAAAACAAAAACAAAACAAAACATAAAACCCAATATAACACCAGCAGATGTTGGTAAAGATATGAAGGGAATTACTATAAACTATTAGTGAAAACAGAAATTATTAGAACCACTATAGAAAACATTATAAACATTCCTAAAAAATTAAAAGCAGAAATAATGTATCAACCAGCAATATCACCTCTGGGTATATAACAAAAGGAAATGAAATTATTACGTTGAAGAGATATCTGCACTCCCATTATTCTAGCACCACTACACATAATAGATAAGAAAGTGATGAATAGATTAAAACAATAATGCATGTACACAATGAAATACTAACCAAAAAAATGGACTCCAGTCATTTGCTACAATACAGATGGACCTAAAGGGTATAGTAGTAAGAAAAATAAGCCACGCACAGAGAGGCAAATACTACATGAGTTCATTCATATGAGGAATCTAAAAATGTTGATATCAAAATGTTCAAACTAGAATAGTGATTACGTGTCTGGGGAGTATAGAAATGAGGGAGTGTTAAGGAAACACTGATATGTGTTTACAGTAAGACTGGAGTGTAAAGTTAGATAAGAATAATGTATTATATATTTTAAAAAGCTAAAAGAAAAGATTTTGAAAGTTTTCACTATAAAGAAAGAGCAAATTCTCGAAGAGGTAGTTATGTTTAACCAGATCAAAACATCACAATAACCCATTAATATACATATAATTTGTATCTTTACATACCAGAAAATAAATTTACATAATCATAAATAAATATATAAAACAGTTTAAAATGGAGGTCCAAAGAGTATCCTTGCTCCTTTTACCATTTTAGGACACAGAGAAGATACCAGCTAGAAGAATGGTCTCCTCATCAGACATAAACTACTGGCACCATGATCCTGGACTTCCTCATCTCTAGAACTGTATAAAATAAATTACTGTTGTTTACAAACTATCTGTGTTTTATCATATTATTCTTAAAATACTAAGGGAAATGGTAAAGAAGAAACTGAGTAGTTATAATAAATTGTGTGAAAGTAAGGTTTTAATAAACAAGGAAATTTGTAGAAAGAATTATGATTATACAGAATCAATTTCATTGGAGAACTAGAAAATTATGCCTGTGACGATACAATCTATATAGAAATGTTTAGAGGCAACAGTAAGATATGAAATGACTTATCATATGGTCATATACTATATGAACAAATATTGTGAATTTTAAACAAATGAGAAAATCTCTATAAATACAACTATACAACTATAATAGCTATCTCCCTTATTCCCTAAAAAACAGAAAAGACAAATAATGCAACTCTACAATACTTACATGTGCCTTTCATGCATGTCATTGTTGAGGAACATAACTCAATGACACGAACAGCAAAAGTTTCTGGCTCCTCTCCTGGTACTGTCAAAATGGAAATCTAAAACCAGAAAAAAAATGAGATAAAATTGTTAGATTACATTTTAATTCTTCTATCATTAGGGTGCTAACTTATCAACTGTCTTTGGTGTTTGAAAAACAAAATTGGCTTGTAGAAATATAATTTTGGAATATAATTTGAAATATGTAATATGTGTATGTGTGCTTTTGCATTCAATTTCTCTATTTTCATATCAGATATGAAATCTTCAGTACTTAATAAATTCAAATACCATTTTGAAGGATATAATTATACTGTATTAATTTTAAAATAGATGTACTTTTAGTACTTAAATATCAGATGATATGAATATAATTTGTTTATTCCTAAGGGCTAAAAATAGCATTTAAAAAGCACTTAAAAATGTTACCGATCAACAAAATGTTAAAATTTGCAAATATATACTGAAACATTTCAAAATGAAAGTTTTAAAATCTAATGAAAGACTATCAATAAGACTAGAAATTAAAATACAAAAGTGAAATGAAAAATTGTTACAAAATACTCTATTGACATGTGGTACACTTTCTTGGCACCTACTGTTACATTAAATGGCTTTATATGTAAAAGACTAAATGATTATCAGGTCAATATTTCTCTGTAGAGCTAAGGATTCAACATTAATCCCCAAACTAATCTGCAATCTGGGGAAATTATATTCTCTCATGGAGGGGATGCTTGCCAAACGAGAAAGGTTCAGTGGTACTTTTCCC
Source organism: Dolichotis patagonum (assembly GCA_004027295.1). Lineage (NCBI taxonomy): Eukaryota > Metazoa > Chordata > Mammalia > Rodentia > Caviidae > Dolichotis > Dolichotis patagonum. Next base: position 34,300 of record PVJX010014766.1, on the reverse strand, counting down.
TACAAATACTATATTTACATTTTAACTGGGAATGCAATATTGATAGATTACAGAGGAAACATCTATAATAATTTCTAAAAATAGAAATAATCATATCTGTCCTATTTTATGTGTATTTTTGGGTTCAAGATATCCCCAAAACTGAGTTCTTCACATTCCTCTTGACTTCCTTTGGTGGTAATCATGACAGCAAACATACTTTAGCATTAAAGAAAAAGAGGCAAGTAAGACATTGACTAAAATTATGCTCATAATTGGAAAAGTTTCTCAAGAACTCTTCTAACAAATAAGACTTCTTATAATTCCTACAACTATCAAATTTTTATTAAGATACAATCAGTAACCATCTACCACACTATCTCTGTCACCTAAACTCTGAGAAGTTAAATATCTGAAATCTGAGTTAATAAAAGACATTAAGAGAATTCTCTCAACCTCCTATTATCATTTCCATAAAAGTTACCTTGCCTCATACTTATACTTTCCTTTCTCTAAGACTTGCTTTTCTGTCAGAGAGAGAAAAAAGTGAGACTATGATTGCTCTGTGGAGGATGGATGTGAAAGAGAGAAGATCAGAGGCAGGATGATGAGTTAAAAGGCAGAGGTAATCAGCTTTACAACCAGAACAGAGACAGTAAGATTGATAGGAAAGAAAAGTTCCTAAAACCAGTTATTAGAAAATTACACTGGAAGGAACTCAAGGCTGCTGAGATGTCAGAGAGAGGAGAAAAGTTATTGGTGTTAGAGGGGTATCAGGAGAAAGGAAGCATCATGTGAGAAGTAGTCCTGTGAGTGAAGATGTGAAATTAGCTTTAAATGTGTGCCACTTGACAGATGCCACACAGAAAGTCTGGTACACGGGAAAGACATTCCTGTGATATATGTATAAGTGCCTGAACCAATATTTATGCATAGTTCAAACTATGAGAATACATTTGGTAAATGTGCATGGAGCAAGATAACACTGTGGGATAAAAGAGAAATCTGGAGGGGCCACAAATATTTAAGGACAGCATAGAAGAACAGGACTCCAGAAGGAAGCAGAAATAAGGTAGCCAGAGTCAGGAGAAGAACCAGCAAGGTACAGTGTCATAAAGCCCAAGGCGTATAGCTTTAAGATAAAGAGAAGATAAAGGGGATCATAATTGTCAAATGTACCAGGTAATTTGTCAAATGTACCAGAAATGTTCTAGTAGACAAGGGTGAAAAAATATCCCCTGACACCAACTCTTATGACATTACTAATGAACTTAACAGGACAAACTGTGGTGGAAATGTAAGTATAGTAGTCAGGTTGGTGTTCTTTAGAAATGAACGGGACGTAAATAACTGGAGGCAGCAAGTATGCATAGTGTCTTGAAAATGTTGATAAGGGGAGAGGACAGATTGGATACTAGTTAGAGATAGAGAAGAGCCAAAGCAATAAGTTTTTTGTTCATTTGATGGTTTTATTTATTTATTTATTTATTGGAATGAAGGTTAGTAGCTCCCTTCACATTAAAGGGAAGATACTGGTAAAAGAGTCTGAAAGTATGACAAGAAAAGGCAATAAAGGATGGGATGTGTGCATGTGAGTATATGTGTGTTCATTTATCAAGGGATGTGTGAAGGAAGGTGGCCCTAGGAAGGGACTGATGGTAGGACTTGGAAGTGAAGAATCATTGAGTATGGAGTAGCCTCATTTTTTACCAGTGAGGTAGGAAAGTAAGACAAGTAAAGGAGAAGTAAAGTGAGTGGGTAGTGAAGTTTGAGCCTATTTACTACATGAAAAGCAAGCAGGAGCTAACTGAAGCCAGTGGAAGAGTTGACTGGTAGTGGGTGCTGAGGCAGCTGAATGAAGTTCACTCCCATAACTTTGTAGTAGTGTGGTTTTCTCAAGCAGCCCTCAGTGACCCAGGTGCACAGTATAGCCTGACCTAGGCACAGGAAACCCGATTTTGGGTACAGTCATGACACATGGATATATGGGAATTGAAAGTGTTGGACAAAGGGAAGTTCAGAAGATATCAAGGGCAGACAAAGTGAGAGGGGAGATTATAAAGTGGGAAGAAACATAGGGGATGGGAATCTGTAACTCTCTTAACAGGGTATAAGAGAATAAAGGGCTGGAAGAATGAAAGCAGATTATGGAATTATAAATCCGTGATCTTCAGACTTGACCATTAACATTGCTCCACAATATGACAAAAAAAGAGATTACTGTTTAACTCCCTGCAGTGACATATCCTTAAGATCTGACCCACGTACACCTCCATCCTCAGGTGATAACTTTGTTGTGTAGCTTAAAGAATTTTCCATGAGATGGGAACTCTCAAACCTGTAAATGGTCCTGCACTTGCTCTCTTGTTTAACTGTCATTCACATCTCATCTAAGGCCAGTGTTTCTACCTGTTCACTGAACCTCATCCTCCTGGACCTTACTCGATCAATTTTTCTCCTTTCTCTTACTTCTTACAGCTTAGCTTTTTCCAACAGTTGTCCTTATTAGCTCTATTCATTTTCCTGCTTCCCTGTCACTATTTGATCCACTCTCAAACCTCACAGTTTAACCGATGATATAGAAAAGTCAATGGCAATGAGAGGTTAGTAAGGTAAGTGATACAACAGCTGCTACAATTTTACTACACCCATGTTCACACTTGTCATACTGAACTGTACTTTCTATTTGTCTGTAACTGCTGTAACTTCCAGACTGCATGCTATTTGACAGCAGGGATGCTATTTTGATTAAGGTTATCATCTCAGAATCTAGTACATTATTTGGTCGGTAAAAGGCACTTATTTACTAAATGATTAAATAAAATGTGTATTTACGCTTGCATGTATAACATACATTATTGGTGTTTCTTTTTATACAGAGTTCATTTATTAGCAATAAAAACTAGGAAAATTAATTAACTTTATCCACTCATATATTATTTTTATATAATAGGAGGCTTCTAATTTAAGGAATTCTAAGGGCCTATTTTTAGGCATAGCGTGTTGAACTGACAGTCAAAACTGAGTAAGCTGATTTTACATCACTGTAATATAGAGAAAAGGAACCCATGAAATTTAGATGCTTGGACTAGTAAAAAATGACAGGCACAAAGACACTACAGTGGAACTGAGGATAAGAAGATACTAAAGTAAACAATGGTGATTTGAAAATATCATAACAGGGATTGTGTGCCAAAATTAAATCATATCAAAAATAATGACTTTCTGCATTTGCTATAGTTGCCTACTACAAAGCCTTTTGTCCAAAGATTTTTAAATGTATTCTTTAGGAATTCTCTTTTCTTTGCATAGCACTACATTTTCAATTACACAGAAATAATTGTCCAAACAAAGATTTAGTTCAGTATTTGTTGAATAAAACTATTATATAAGATTTAATTATTTATTCCACTGGAGGGAAATATTTATTCCACTGGAGGGAAATAGGAAACCATAGCTATTATATTATTGCCATTATGTACTTTCAAATGTATTTTAATATATTTTATTTCACTAATATTGATTTCTACACATTGCTATGTATATTAAATTAAGCAATAATGTTATTAAAAAGTACTAGATTCTAAAGTATTACCTCACACCTGTGAGATGGCTAGCATCAAAAAAATAGATGTGTTGATAAGGATACGGATAAATGACAACCCATGTACACTGTTAGTGGCAATGCAAAATGGTACTAAAATACAGAAAACAGTAAGAAGATTCTACAAAAAATTAAAATACAGAAATAAGCATGATCTAGCAAAGCTGCTTCTGGGTATATATCTGAGAGAAATAAAATTCTTTTCTCAAACAGATATTTGCACACCCATGTTGCTTACAATTTTGTTTCAAACAGACAATACATGGAAACAACCTATGTGTATATCAAAGAATGAATAAAAATGTATATGTACATATGGAATAATAATACATGGAGTATTATTTATCCCTAAAAAGGAAATACTAACATCTGTGACAACAGATGAACATGGAAGACATTTTATTAAGTGAAATTATCCAGGCACAAGCACTACATGATGATACTTTATGTCCAAACTGAAAAAAGCCAAATTCATAGAAGCAGAATAAAAGACTCATTGTCAAGGTTTGAGAAGTGGGTGAAATAGAAGAGCTGGTCACAAGATTAAAAAAAAAACCTTTAGATAAACAGGAAGAAAACATTTTAGGGATTTAAGATATGGCATGAGGGCTACTGTAAATAAATATACTGTATATTTAAAATTTGGCAAGAATAGGTAAAAAGTATTCTCACCACAAAAAATGTAACTGAAAAAATAGATACATTAATTAGCTTGGCAGTAGCTATGTGATCCCCATGAATACTAGACCTCTGTATTTTCCATTTTAATATACACAAATTCATTTATAAAAATACAGGACTGAATTTACCTGTTGATCTGAATTTGTTTTTAATACAGATCTATCTGTAATTAGGACTGCCCTGGAGATTTGTCTGGAAAACACAAGAGTAAAGCAATAATTTAGAACCCACAGATAAATTTCATTTATAGTTATGTAATCACCAGAATGCATGTTTCAAACATTTAACACATGATAAAAATGACACCTTCAAAAACAAGGTAAAGTTCTACTTTAATTGTCTCTTGACTCATAAAAGAAGGATAGGTGACCTACAGACAATCCCACCTTATGCAAAAATATGTCAAATTATACAATGCTCTCCTCAAACTAGACTCCATACAAGACAAGAGTAGTAGATATTGAGTGCATCTTTGGTTTAGCACAGCTTTGCATAAATTACAGAATGATATAGAAATGTCAACAAAATCACAGGACTATTTCACCTTTCTTTGGCTAGCAGATGGAGGAATGTCTTACCTGTATTGCACAAGTGAGCATGTGTTCTCAGAAAAGTAACTGTCCTCTACAAGAAAATGCTTAGAGTTTATTCTCTGACCAAACTGATCGATGATTGCCTTACATCTATAAAGAAGATAAACATAGCAAAAAGTTTACAATAATGAGTATTTGAGAAAATGAACACTATTAGTTATTGACTCAATCAAATGCCCATGAAGACTAAAGAACTACCTATATTCCATGATTTGACATAAAACTGATACTGATTACAGAATATATGCTATTGTTGCTGTTTTAACATTTTAAAAACTGTAACATGACGTAGAATACAACTTAGATATTTATTTTTATTGCCATTAATAATGAAGAGTAAAGTTAGGAAAAATAATTATAAGTGTAATTAAAACATTCCTTATGTTTAGGAACATAAATGCCTTTTCTTTTAGAAAATACTTTCTTTTATTCCCCTTTAACAGTTCTTAGAAAATAGAGAGAAAAGTCTTATTAAATAACTCATAGCAAATAAAAGACACTAAAGGCTTTTCATTTTTCTGTTAAATGTTGCTTTCTTTTTAGTTGAAGAATAACTCTCTGGTCATGTATTTGATAATGCTTTAAACTGGGAAGAAAGGGATAGTGCTTCTTTTAACATCTGTGCATACTTCAAAGGATGATCACAGAAATGCATGAACATTATCAAGTCTCTGTCATCTGATATGTGTTGAGACAATGAATCATATAGAACCCTCCATTGACTTTCTTTCAATGTGTCTAGATAAAAGGAATGGAAATTAGAATCCATCTCTTTGCAGTGCCACAAGTTATAAATGTACTTTATAGGGCTCATTATCCAAATTAATGGATTAAGGGTGACATCCTTGAAATGGACTTCAAAGCTGCTATGTAATATTTCATGAATTATACGCAAATGACTGTGTTTGTTACATGTTTTTATTACAGAAATATCAATTTACTTTATTAAAGCTTCTTTTGTAATTAGAATTTATTAGAAAAATATTTCCCTGCATAAATTCAAATAAATAATTTCAAATTCAAATTTAAAATATACTGGTGTAAGCTAGTATATGCTCAATTGCTAAAATAAGCAAAATACTTGACATTTACCAGGCATAAAGGTATTACAAATAAAATAACAAATACTCAAATCCAATAGCCATGGGAATTTAATTTGTGACTCCTAAAGGCAGACTATGTTTTGTTGATATTTTGGAATAAAAGTCATACCATTGTTTTCAAGACAGAATATGATGTCTGGCGATGTTATGTGTGCATAAAGTACATTTTAACCCCATTTTATATAATATTTGTTAAATGAATATAAGAACAATTTTTCTATCTCACTTCTACTTACTTTCTTTTGCCTATGATACCTCCACACATTTCATTATACTGTAGCTCTTGTCTTACAAAATACTTAACTAAATAGACATAAGGTATTATGATTAGATATTTTCCAAAATAATTGTTTCATAACTGAAAAAGTTTCTCATTCATTGTTCTGTTTTGAAGCATCCATAAATAATTTGAAAAACAAAGTTCTTCAAGAAATGGAGAAATGTACAGATCTACTATGACACATTGATCTCTTTTGTTCTGTAAGTACTCATTAGCCTTTTCCTTACCTTTTACTGAGAGACTATAGATAGTCAAGAAGAAATAATGTGGTTAGAGGAAAAGGGGCTGTAAAATGTCCTATATCCTGACAAGGATTTTGGTTACTCAGATTTTTCACTTCTTAAAACTCAGCAAATGAGTGATTAAGATTTGGACACTTCATTCTAAATTTAACGTCAATAGAAACATAATGAAAAAGTACTTAATTAATTTGTCAATTGCATAGTAAGTGTTTAGGGAGAATTTTATAAATATATGCAATATACTGTGAAGTTCATAAAAAGGTGAATTAATAGATAGAAGTTTGAGAATGGTAGTGCATGTCTGTAATCTCAGCATTCTCAGAGGGAGGAGGATGGAGAGTTTGAGCCCAGCCTTAGCAATTCAGTGACTTATGGGGACTCTCTCTCAAAGTAAAAAAAAAATGAATGGGGATGCAGCTCAGTGTGGAGGCACTGGCATCAATGCCCAGTACTACAAAAAATAGATGAGTATTTGGGTATATGTGTGATTAAGATATTATATTAAAATATTAATTATGAAGCTTTGGTTGCAGGTATGTAGTTGTTCACTTTAAATTCAAGTTCAGCACAGGTTTTTAAATTTTCATCATAAAATGCTGCAATACAACAGGGAGGAGTGCTATCAGTATAAATCCAAGAATTGTGTGTCTTTTACAAAGGGCTTTCATTTAAGTAATTTAAGTAATCCACACAATTACACTTGGCTTTCAAGATTTTGGAGACCTTGCTTTATAGGTTTGTAAACACTAATAGGGTCAATTTAGTGGCTACCCCTTTGGTAACAGGCAGATACTTGTTTCAGAAGTTATAGTATTAGAAAGAATTAATGGAGATCATTCAAAGAGGAAACCTGGGGGTGTGGAAATGTAAGATTTTAACCATGGAAGGACATCACACTAGTAATTGTATCTATTTATATTGAAGTTTCTGATGAAGCAGCGATTCTCAAAGGAGGAGGAGAAGGAAGCAAATCAGAATCACACCTGGGGGACTTTCACAAATTATATGTACCCCTGGAGATTCTGATAAGCTTCCAAATCCCAGGAAAGAATCACTGTCAAACATGCCACTGCTACTGTTGTACATTTTTGTTGTGCTAGGTAAAGTACGCAGCTATTGGTATAGAGAAAATATTTATGCAGAGATAGAGGTGACACTAACATATATCCAGTCTCTGTCTGATACAGGAAGATAATATGACTCACCTGTTAGTCTCATTCTTACTCTGAAGTACTGAAGCTCTAGACCTAAACCAATGGTGGCAAACCTATGGCACACATGCTGCATCAGATGTTTTGTGTCACTGAAAGGTCTAAAAAATTCACCACCACTGATAAATAGTGAAATTTAAACCAGGACATGATTAAGCAAGTGGTAGGACATTTTGTCTTTGTTTATCCTTCAGATACTTGAGTTACTGTCATATATTCAGATTAATTGGGAGTACAATGAAGAAAGGAATATTGATTTGGGACTTAGCCTTAGTGTTTGCATTATAAAAATTAATAGAAAAATTAGATGACATTCAAGTAAAAGAAAACAATAAAACAAAACAGTGTTGCCAGAGACATTAAAAATAGCCTGCTGCCCATACCTTCCATATAAACCTGATAGGTTCTGTTAAAAATTAACAGAACTTAGAATTTGCTTGAAAGCCTTGCTAAGTCTCATAAGTAGTAAAGTGAGGAGGAACATGATGACAGTTTCCTGCTATGGGAACACAGTGACCAAGTTGATCACAGGAATTACTGAAGCCAGACAACATTTTAAGGGATAAGTTTTCCAAACTGACAAATCACAATACTTACACAGTTCTTGGTTCAGTGATATAGAGCATAAATATAAAAATGTCAGTAAGAAAGAAAACACTCAGCAAGATAAAACTCAATATCTTGAGGTTGGCCCAGAAGAGAGTAACTTTATAACAGGTATTCAATCCTTACATATTCCTTCAGAATATTACAGCTAATTATACATTAAAGAAGGTAAAAATTACTGGTGAAACAATTAAAAAGAAAAGTATTAATTAAGGGAACTGGAAGATCCATAATCATTGAAGAAAACAAATAACTCTCCCTATTCAATACACCCTTTTCAGCTTCCTCAAACACAAATGTCACCTCATTCATGAAACCAGCTCAAAATGCTACACCTGCATTTTTTTTCTTGGATGAAAATCTCCAAAAGTTTTGAAACATTAACAGGTAGATGATTCCAAATCTATGATTTTTCTGTTTTGATCTCTTAACAAGCTCTGCATTTTAACTATCATTTTCTTGATACACTCCCTCTATACATTTAAGAAATGTCTAGTTGACAAATAATTGTATATATTCAAGGAGAGCAATGTGATGATCTCACACAGGCACACATGGACAAATGATTAATCCAAATAATGTATCCAATCATCATATATAGTTACCATTTGTGTGTAAGGGGGAGGTGAAAATAGTTAATACCTGTTCTTACCAAATTTCAGGTAAACAATACAGTATTATTAATCACATTCTTAAAAAAAGTACCATGTCCCAATCTGAGTTTATCATGGCTGCTCACTTGCTCCCCTGTCTTTGAATTCTTACATCAGATAATAGCACAACCCGTCATGTTTCCTTATTTCAAACCCTTTCCACATCTAACCTACTACTTGATATTTTAAAATTTTTATTTACATGTTTGCAATCCATGCAGTTTACAGCCATTTTGGGACATGTTTACTCAATGTTTATTCTACCTTACAAATATGTCTTACATTATAAATTTCTTCTCTACATCCCCATTAATATTACCTTAGAGTTAATGGATTGCTAAGAAGTTGCTAATTAATTTGTTTAAACTAAATGTATATAATGCAACCACCATGTGTCAACCACCATTTTAAGAGGTAAGGAAAATTAAACTGCCTTGCCCTACAAGAGTTTACAATACAATAGAGATTCTATCACAGGCAATTTTAAGATATTAGCAAAGTCAAGTGATAAGCAATAAGGTCAGGGCATTATAGAGTGATAAGAAGAGGTGTTGAACTCAGTTTAGAATGGATGGGTAGGGAGTACAAAATGCTTTTTGAAGGAAGTGATATATTCACTGCCTCTAAAGGACTTTACATAGTTAGGCAGGCTAGTAAAGATAACAATATTTTGGGTAGAAGAACAGCATTTACAGAAACATAAAGTAAGAGAAAGGCAGGTATAGTCACCCATGAATAGTTCAGTATTATGATGGTTATTCTTAACTGTCATCTTGGTTGGTTTGGGAGCTACAAAGGAGATTAGTAAGGCACACTTCTGGAGGTCTATGGGTAGATTATGGAGGCATGACTTTGGGTACTATATCTGATCCTTGGCCACTTCCTCACTGGTTCTCTTTCCCCTGCTCTGCTTCCCAGTTGCCATGATCTAAGCAGCTTTGTTTCATCTTACCCTTCTGTTATGATGTTTTTGCCTTAGGGACAGCTGACAATGGGCTAACACCATGACCCAAATAAACCTCCTCCCTAGAGTTGTGTGTCAGGTGTTTGGTCTCAGTGATGATATCAGAAAATTGATATCAGAAGTGTGATCATTGAAGTGATTATACTTGACCTAGTGATGCAAAAGTCACTGAAATGGTTTGTCAGACAAGTTTGGAATAGCTTCGGTATGTGGGCTAGAGAAGCCTTAGAAAGCTCTACACCAAGGTTGATAGATGATTTTGGTTAGAACACAGAAGAACAGAATTCTGATAGGAATGCTGCCAGTAAAGACCAGGGGCAAGAGGTTTCAAGTGGAAACAAGGATTCCACTAATCACTATACTAAAGGCCATCTGTGTTAGTTACACTGTGGCAAAAAAAATCATGTACATTTTGTTGAGACCTTGCAAGAGGAAGAGACTAAGGGCAGTAGACTAACTGATTTCACAAAGGACGTTTCAAAGCAATCTAACATTTAGACTATGAAATGGATGATGCTAGCAGCTCTTAGCCAGATTTATAGTAAGAATCAGGAACAAAGAGATAAGCAGCATGATCTCAAAAACCAAAAAAAAATGTTCCCAAAGAGGCCACATGTAAATTTATAGCCTAATGCAGTGTAGTTGAGAAGATGAGTGTCACTAAAAATAAATCAAGTACTATGAATAGGGAAAAGAAGATGCTTTGAGAGTACTGGAACAAATGGTCAGTCCGCATCCATTGCAGCCTAAAGAGTGCAAATGTATAAACATTTTCTTTATTTTTTTTGTAATGAGGATTGAATACAAGGTCTTTGAACTGGGTAAACCCCACACAGTTTAATTTTTATTTTGAGACAGGGTCTTACTAAGTTGCCCAGGCTGGGCTCTAACTTCTTATCCTTTTGCTTTAACTTCTAAGAGTGTAGGGATTATAGGTTTGTACTACCAAATTTGGTTTAAACCTTTCCTTTGAGAAGTGATTCCTAATATCCCTGTTTAGGGACCACTTGAGACATGGGTCCCTGAAGATTTATTTTAATATGCTTAGCCACAAAGATACTCAAAGGCCTTGGCAGTTGTGGTTCAGGAAAGGCTGGCTACTACTTGAGTTGGCAGCAAACCTCAACATTGTTCAGGTGATGTTAATTTTTAGGTATTCAGAATGCAAGAGTTGTGGGGTCATGTGAATTCTCACTCAGATTTAAGAGGAAGTTTGGGGAGACAGTGTGCCCCCGGGGGAGGTGGGTACATGAAGCTGTGGGAATAAAGCCAAAGGTAGAGTGGACATCCACCAAGTAAGAGATAGGAGGAATATGGACCATCTTTTAAGAAAAGCCATAGCAGTGAAGGGAAGACAGTTCAAGAGAGAAGTCATGTGGGCTACAACCAGCAAGGCCATGGAGGAAGGGCTGCCCAAGTCTTTTGGAACTGACATTTCATTACCAGATGCTATACACGGAGCTCCAGGATTTAATATATGATCTGCTGGGTTTTAGATCTTGCTTTGTTCCTATTATTTTCTATCTTCTTATACCTCTTTTTTGAACTGGAAATGTTTATACTGCACCATTACATAATGGGAATAAATCACTTGTATTTTAAATTGTACAGAGATTCACAGCTAAGTTTACCCTGAGTTTCAGAGAATACTAACATTTTAGCAATGTTGAGACTCTACAGAAGACATTATATTGTGTTTTCAGTTGTACATGGGGTAGTTTTATCATGTTAGGTGGAATTATGAACTTGTTTTGTCTTTATTTGGAGATTAAGTATAGCTTAAGGAGATGTGTCTGGATGTCACATTCACAAATGTTTGAATGTGATGTTTAAGCTTCACTATTCATTTGAAAGGTTTGGGAACGGCCTAGAGGATTAGTGAAGCACACTTCTGGCTGTGTCTGAGGAGGTCATGGAGGATGACCTTGGGTACTCTATCTGGCTCCTTCCTCTCTGGTGATGTTCCCCTGTTTTGCTTTCTAGAAGATATGAATTAAGCAGTGTTGCTCCACCACATCCTTCTGCCCTAATGTTTCTTCCTAGGAGAGAGTAGGCCATGAACTAAAATCTCTGAATGCATACTGAAAGTGAACATGTTCTCCTTTTAAGTTGATATGTATACCAGGAATTGGTCCCAAGGATGAGAAATCTGACCTATACAAGCATAATCTGACAATGAAATGGGAAGTGATGAAGGAAGATTCTAGATAGGCAGGCAGGAGCAGATCACATCTCACATGTCATATAGGAAAGTTTTAGACTTTATTCTGAGGTAATATAAATTCACTGCAACTCTTTAAATAGGGAAGGAGAACTGGATCTCCAGATTGTATATATCTCAATGTACAATTAGTTGTTTATGTATTTATTTTATAATATCCCCGTGTAGACTGTAAGCCTCAAGAGCAAAATACCATGGTTGCCTTGTTTAGTTTGTATCCCCAGACTGTGATACACAGAGAATATTATATTGTGTTTTCTTCTTACATGAGATGAGTGAAATGGTGGATTATGGAAGTACTCTGTGTATGTGAAAAAAAGATAGAAAAAACAGATGCAGAATCTCTGATTTAGGATGTAAGGAGTCACTTTCTATAATAGTGCTTCTTCCAAAGCACTGCCAAGATACTAATTTAAAAACAGCAAATTTAATCTTGTTTAAAAGTACAACTGATTATAGTTCAAACAGCTTAGCATAGCAGAGAAAGATCTTCAAAATAGGTCTTCTTATATGTGATGGTAATGTCTCCAATTACATTAATGATTGCTAATAACACGTATTGAGGTCCTGATATGAATAACAAAATGATTTATGAGATTTATGCATTCAGCTAATATTCACAACCACTGAGATATACCTCCATTTTCTCAAATTAAGAAAGCAGTGCCAAAGGATGATTTAGTGAGGAGAGCACCAGGCAGTGTGGGTTTCACTAAAAATGAATTAAATCAAAAGGAAAAATACAATCTAGCCGAAAACAAGTGTGTATTAGTTTACATATTTTACATCCTTTTGTTTCATGTGCATTCAATGTCCTATTTATTCTCTCCAAGTCTGTATAGTACTTTGTACTTTGATGTGTATTTGCCACAATAAATTCAGTGCTATAATCATTTATGTTTCTACCAACTTTTCCCAATGTAAGGAGAAAAAGAAAGCACAAAGTGCTACAATATGTCTTTAATTTTCATTTGTTCATTTAAGTCAAATTTATTGAGTATAATGGTGCTAGGAACCTGCCTTGGTTCTGGAGATGCAATACTAAGGTCTTTCCTTTCTTACAGAGAACTCATCACATAAGTACACCAGGGAATCTGACTGAGATTCTAACAGAGGATTCTGTTCTAGTCTGTGGGATCAGAAAATAAACTTAGAACTCTGACCTAAAGAATGAAGAGCTCTTAACCAAAGGGAAGAAGAGATGTCAAAAGTTCCACATAGAAATATAGGGAAAGAGAAGAAAGTAAAACCTTAAGGGGACATATGTAAATATATATTGCTTGCTTAATATTATACTAAGTAAAACAATTTTCTAAACTATATTAGACTTCTTAAAAAGAAATATATGTTGGATATACCCAACTATAAAGTTAAGGTTTTTTCCTCAAAAAAAGGATCCTTCCCTTTATATTTAAGTCATAAGCAAAATCTCTATTATTGCTATCTCTATCAAATATTTGATGTTGAATGACAAAATAGTCCTGGAAAAGACACATTAGCCTAAACCAGTTGAATCAATGGTAGTAGATTTACAGACTATTTGACTTGATATACTAGATTATTAAAAAGGAAAAAAAGATTATATAGTTCTAGTAGTAAATATTGTAGGTATACACTAAAATTTGAAGAAACGTTTGTTTCATAAGAAAAATTAAAAAATCACTAAAGCAGCTCACATATTAAGAATACAGTGGAAACCTGGATTATAATAATTGTAAGCAAAGATTTAAAAACTCTCCTATTATTATAGAAATCAATAGTTACAACTTAGAATAAATTTTCCAGTATAAGAATTACATACAATATGTAAAATGTTTATATCTTTAAAAACCAAGATAAATTAAAAAAATGATTTTCATTGGTAAAATGGGGTTCCATTAATAATAACACAAAGGAGATGCTGTCCTATTTTATTTTATTCATAAAAGTAGATACAGGTTGTTCAACAATTCTTTTTGCTTTTCACCGGAAATGAAAAATAATATATAACTTTTCATTTAGTTTTGGCCAAGTCTCACTATGTAGTTCAGGCTGGTCATGAATACACAATGTAGCCCAGAATGCCTTTGGAGATACAATGTAGCCCAGACTGCCCTTGTATACACTATGTAGCCCAGGCTGGACTTGAACTTCTGGTGATCCTCCTGCCTCAGCCTGCCAAGTGCTGGCACTACAGGCATGCACCACCATGCCTGGCAAAGATTATCTAGTGTGTGAGAATCATTTACATTTGGTATATAGAATATTTCAAGCTTATTTATTTATAAATATTAAGGAAAGGCTGGGTACTTTACACAGTTTTAAATAAACTGAACCATATCAGATCTGGAAGAAAAACTCCAAGATTACCTTAATCTGTCTTCCTCATGTTGCAATTTTGGTAACTGGTTCAGAGAAAAGTGCTTTCCCACTATCATTTATGGTAGTAACAAAATTCTAAGTTTTCTCTTATTCCAAGGTTAATAGACCTTAGTATACATGTTAGGTGGTATATGTCAAATGTTATATTTCAGGTATTTCTACTAAGATATAAAGGATGTCAAATTAGGAGCAGTTTTCCTGCTACATAGAATTTATATCTGATCATCAGTCTGTCTTGCAGGTTTATCTTGATAAAGAGCTGGAATGAATTAAGACTTAGAGCACCTAGCACATTATAGAATAGTACTCTTAGATAAATTTATCTTATGTCCCAGTGTTTCACAGTGTCATCTGTATTAAATTTCATTCGTGATGTTCCTTAAAATTAATTTCCTGGCAGTACTCTATGGATGTTACACAATTTCACTCTTTAAGGGTAAGGCACAAAATTTTCTTTTCTACAAGCTTATCCGGTAATTCTTATGCACATTAAAATTTAAAAACTACCAATCTGGCAGTTCTTTGTATCTCTAGATCTTCAGCTTTCAACTACCTAGTACAACTGAAATCACAAATCATAGAGAGTTCCTTTGTGCAAAATATATAAAAATCTGTCAAAGGTGATGTAGATGTACCCGTTAGTTTAACAAGTGATATTACTGTATTATCATGCCAATTTTTTAAAAAAGTAACAGATCCATGCATCTCATGCAGTCTCATCACTGAGATGAAAATGTGTGACTAGAATGGGTCTCAAAAGTGTAAAACAATCGAAGCAAATAAGTATCACACAAGCTTTCTGACCTGGCAACATTTTATTGATTTAAAATGAATGCATTAGGAAAAATAACTGAATCTCCTAAACACAACCACTCCCTCAAGAACTTCCAAAGAGCTGTTTACAAACCAAGGTATGAATATCCTGACCTTCAGGGACATATTTTTCACCATAGATTATCACGTTTCATATAGATAGTACCTTTCTGTTAAAGTGCTAAAGGTACTTTACAAGCCATTTAAATCATGTGTCATGTTAATTAACTAAAGTATTAAATGTTTCTAGAGGTGAGCTTTTAAGCTACACCTCAAAATACTAATTTATTGCTCTATATCTAGTTGGTAAGAAATGAATACCTACTTTTGCCACTTAAGACTATATACATTATGGCAGCCATTGCTGATTTAATATCATCTTGCTTTGAAGTTCTACCATGCTTTTGTTCTTCTATTTCCATTGGTTCTATCATGTTGTGTCTTATTGGATTTTAATATGGGTGATAGTAAAAACAAATTTAATGAGAGATTATAGAGATTATAAAAAAATGAGAGATTATAGAAGCCACTGTTCATTTTCTGTTACTTGGTTTTGAATGTTCTATAATACTTTCATTCTTGTGCATGGTTTTATACTATTTTGTTATGTTAGATACTATTGTATGAGAAGGTGTGCTCAACTACTTCAAAGAAAGAGACATTATGGTAGCTTATGTTACTATCTAGCTGTCTTGTTTTGTTTGTTTACAGTGTTCTATTCTAATTTGTTTTGTTCTGTCCTCCTTTGTTTTATTCTCTTTAAAAAAGACTATATTAAATTATTATAAAATGAATAGAAAAGGTTTACAACTTATACTGTTTAAGATTCTATTGTAAAATATTGAGGCATTTTATTCTTGTTCATTATATCATCCCCCAAACAGTGATATATGACATATAGGCCAGTAGATGTTTGAGAGTATATGACATGAAAGAAAAACACTGCAATTTCAACATATCTCCCTGACTCAGTACAGTTTCAATGTAAAGCCTAGAAATGGTAGAATAGTGTCTTATTTAATGTAATATAATTTAACATATTTTAATAATAAATCCTACAAAAATAATTGAAATATAAAAATACGCATGAAAATGGTGTTCAACTTTCCGTTAAAAAGAAAGCAATATCTTATTTCAATCCAAAACTAGCCTTAGGCTGGACACTGGTATAAAACATTTATCTTCATACAACCAGGCAGCATAGTTTATTATAACAATCTATCTAAAAACTCATTAAAGTCTTGTCTCTTGGAGTGACATGTGTTATCAGTAGAGTTTAATCTGACAAATTTTTAGGTGAGCTTCACTTTTTAAAATGCAGTAACAGAGGGCTTTGTTATCATCTGATGAAAATCAATTAAAGGAGGAGTTAAGGCCACAAGGAAAACTAACATCACTCATTACACACTCCCAGCAGCTGAAATGATTTGTCTTCCAAGCTTGGATGATCAGAAACTATTGTATAGCCATACTGCAAGAAAATTAATTCAGTTCCTACATTGTGAACTCACTTTCTTTGTTCTGGAGGACCTAAACACAAATTACTTGTAATCAGGTTGATATATTATTAATATCAAGGAGGATCTTTCAATAATTATTTTTTAAAAATTGACTTTAGTATTTTTCACCTGGATTTTTGGGCATAAATACAGGAAGGTTACTTATATCATCCTTACTTTCCAGATTCTTTGTCCACTACAAGACACTGTATAGAATGCCGAAGACAATAGATTCCCCCAAACACAGCACACATCCTAGAAAGAGATAGGAAACATGAGAATTAGGATGATTGGGTTGAAGCTTGAGGTCCATTATTTTAAGTATTTTACATATAGTATTCAGTATTACAGATAAAACATTTTAACAATTTCCAATTTTCTGTATCATGGTATTAAGAATCTCAGAGGTAAATTAGCAGAATCTTGATGTAGCACAGTTGTTATTGATGAAAATCATACAACACTGAAATCTAGAATTGGGATTAAGTTAGAAGTGTTCCTAAATAAGGGTCAAATAATGTACTAAAATGAGCTCCGATATATCTAAGGTACATAAAGCACAAAAATTCTCAAAAGATGATATGTGAGACACACAACAGAAGTTACCATAGAAAAGGGCTAAGAAAAGAACAACTGGGAAAGACTATGGGAGACTGGAAATTTTATGAGGCATAAAAGTAAAGATTATGAGTTAATGAATAAGAAGCTCTAAGGAGTTTGTCTCTTTCAGTAATCTTCAGTGCTTGTCTCTCTCAGTAATCTTCAATGCTTCATGTAGGGAGAAAAGAGACTTTAAGATCTAAACAAGGAAAGAATTGGAAAAAGAAATAAGAAACACCTCGATTCTTAAGGGGCTAAACTTAAAGGATGATCTACAAAATAAATCTACTTACTAACTGAGGGGAAAAACAAACAAAACATTCTTTTATTGTTTAGTTTAACCTCACACAGGTTGGGAGATTTGATAACACATTACTATGTAATACAAGACACTGTTATCCAACCAATGAAATATGAAAAGTAGCTCTGTGTCAGTGACAACTGTGGTGTCTTGTGGTAAGCAGCAACCAAAGCTTTCTTGTAGTATGTGATTTTAATGAAGGCCATGTAAAACTGTCAAAGATAATTACTGGATGATGACTTTAGAATGTAAAATTATACATTGCATGAAAAACCCATCAAACTTGGGTAAGAATGAGTAGACACAACAAATAGCAGAATTAAATTGTTCAAAACTGTACTCAGAACTAAGTAGAGATTATAAATATGCTTTAAGTG
This sequence comes from Dolichotis patagonum, assembly GCA_004027295.1. Taxonomy (NCBI): domain Eukaryota; kingdom Metazoa; phylum Chordata; class Mammalia; order Rodentia; family Caviidae; genus Dolichotis; species Dolichotis patagonum. Next base: position 16,212 of record PVJX010014766.1, on the reverse strand, counting down.
AATGAATCAAAGAATAATGGAATTTCCAGTGCACAGTAGTAGGCTGAAAATGTAGCTTCCAACATGTCCACATCTTAACACTTAGCACTTGTACATTATACTACATCTTATGTGGAAGAATGACTTTATAAATGTGATGAAATTAAAGAACTTGAAATGGGTGGATTAGTTTTCAGATGCAATGTGTATAATACAAGGATCCTTAAAGTGGGGGGCAAAGAGGTAAAAGTCATAGAACATGTGAAGGAAGCAGAGCTGAAAGTGATTCCATTGCTGGAAGGGAAAGCACGGGTTAAGGAATGCAGAAGGTCTCTTTAAGCTAGAACAGGCAAGGAAATTCTTCCTTAGTGCCCCAAGAACAAATGCAACCCTGCTGACCCGTTTTATATATCTGTCCTCCAGGAATAAGACAAATTTATATTGTTTTAAGTTACTAAGTTGCTATTTGTTGCAGCCACAATAGGCAACTAATAGAACACCTCTACATACTCAGAAGTGATTAAGAGAGAAGTACCACAGTGGTACCCAGGGAGGGAAAGAATGGACCACTGAAAAAATGGTTTGGGGACACAGGTTGTTCATATGGGGGGGGATCAATGGCATACACACACACACACACACACACATATATAAACAAAATTTTTAGCAGAAAAATAGGAAGATATATTTAAGAGTTCAAGGACAGATTCCTTCAATAATAAAGAAAAATATCTTAAAAGTGAAGAACTTTAAAATTTTAAACATCTGGACAACAAAAGTCAAGGTAAGCTACAGAGTTGTGAAGAAATATACAGATAAAATATTAAGAGTTTAAAAAATATCAGTTGGGATGTAAGAATTGTAGCATAGACCTGTAATCCCAGCATTTTTGGAGGATAAAGCAGGAAGATCATAAAGTTCAATTCCAGCCTGAGGAATTTAGTGATTCAGTGACACCCTGTCTCAAAATAAAGGTTAGAAATCAAACTAAATGCGAATGTTCTAAGTTCAATCCTTTAATGCATATACACAACTAATGTTTAGATAATAATTTGGCAATACCAAGTAAAGTTCATAATGCACACATCTACACACTTACAGAATTTGTAGCATAATCATCTTAGCTCTCCTATGTGTTTATACAAATTTAGATTTTTTTTCTTTTCCCTTCTTTTTTTTCCTCCTTTTCCTTGAGATACTACATTTTTTCCCTTTGAGCAGATTCTTACCCTTTCACTGTATACACTGAGGGTTTTGTATCTTATGTACTCTTACCATTTCTTACACTACGAAGACTATATGGTATTTACTCATGTGAGTTTGATTTATTTCACTTATGAGTATGGTCTCAAGTATCTCAATGTGATCATTCTTTATAGCTGAATAGTATTCCATTGTATAAAAATACCACAACGTTTTTATCCATTCTTCAGTTGATGGGCATTTAGGTTGTTTCCAAGATCTGGCTATTACAAATTGTGCTGCTATAAACATGGGTGCACATATATCACTGTGGTATGATGTTTTCAGTTCTTCTGGAAATATGCCCAGAAGCTACAAATTCCATCAGTTTGTATAAAAAGCAGTTAATTTTCATAGGATTGGAACAATTTTATGTGTTTGTGTCAGGTGACCTGAGGAACTCTTGAAGATCACTATGTAAAATATCAACCTTAGTTTTGTTCGCACCACGGTGTTTTGAAAGCCTGTATCATTTTTGATTTGGGCTTTTGCTATTGTTATTTACTTGTTTTTTTGTTTCTTATTTTTCTAGTAATCTGTTTTGTTTTGTTTTTCCCTCTAGTGCAGAAAGAGTAGGTATACATGTAGAGGCTTATACATGCCTAGAACTTCCCTAAACAGTTTAGGAGATTTGATTATGTGTGATGAAATGAACAGCTATTTTGAAGAAAAACAAATATCATGGTATCCATTGCTAATTCCATATCATCATGCTGTGAAATCCAGTAATGCTTCTATTATTTGTTCAGAGTGGTTTTGGTCTGTTTTGTATTGTTTAATTTCAACATATATGAAGGTATGGACAGTGATTTTGAAGAGAACAAGAGACATTATGGAAGACATTGTTAATTTTCCTATTGTCTGGTTTTGAAGGCCTGTAATGCCTTCATTACTCTATTCTGATCAGTTTTATACTAGTTTGATTTGTATGAATTAATTATGTTTGAGGATACAGACAACCATTTAGAAGAAAACAAGAGACATGATGGTAGCCACTGTAGATCTTCTGTTGCCTTGCTTTGAAATGTGTCACTTACATTGTTTTTTTTTTATCTGCTTTGTTCTGTTTTATTATTTTTAGCTTTAACCTTTTTTAAAATAAAAAATAAATAAAATTCAAAATACACACATATGCAGAACAGTAATCATATTATTACATATATATCTTAGAAAAATCCTGAAACATGTGTACAAGATGATGTATATGAAAAAATGCTTATGCACTTTTCAAGGGCAGCACAGCATAATGATTAAGTGGTAGAATTCCAAATGCCTAATTTATGTGCCAATTATTCTACCTTCTGTGTCACTTTGAATACAGTAGTTAGCCTCCCTTTTGTCTATTTTCTTTAGCCTCCCTTTTGCCTATTTTCTTCATTTGTAGAATAGTAACATTTATTCATATAAGTCTCTTCTGAGAATTCAATATTTTTAAAGAAGTTAGTAAGTGGCATACAGAATTTCATACACACACACACACACACACACACATATATATTCATTAACAAATGAGTACTCTTTTATGAAGTATGTATCACATGAAACCCAAATATCCATCAAGAGGAAAATGAACAAAAGAAAATACATATTCCCAAAAGAGGTCTAGCCTTTATCCTCAAATTCTGGGAAGTGATCTGTAAACCTTTGAAATGTCATATCTGAAAGAAATGTTTTTGTTTGCCTGGAGGTACTAGGTCACCGTACTTTCTTTTTTTGGGGGGGGGGATTAAAACTAAATTTCATAGCAAATTAATAGAAAAATAACAATAGTAAATACATTACATGTTGCTATCTTTAAAGTAGTTTTTGAGGCACAAAACACGGGCATAAAAATTTCTCCAATTGATATTAGTGCAAACTTCAATTTTTAATGAATTAAGAGACACTAATAGCATAACTGTCATTCTTCCACTTTTCCCTACTGTCCTTTCTCCTTTACACATCCTACTTCATTTTTTCTTTTGAAAAATTCCTTCCCATTTCACAATACATATTGTACATTTTAGAACTTATTTATTCTTTTAGTTTCTCACACTAGGGAGACAACATGATATTTACACATGTGAGTCTGATTTATCTCACTTATGAGTATGGGCTGAAGTTGCATCCATTTACCTATAAAAGTCTCAAGTTTATCCTTCTATATAGCTGAAGAGTATACTATTTTATAACAGTAAGATTTGGGACAGAGACTGAAAAAATCTGGATAGCTTTAGGTTGGTCAGATCCAAAAAATCAATACTGTAATTCTGGCAAAACTGTAAGTTCATGAGTATTGTTTACAGTCTCTGTACTTTCTGATATTCGGAAACTATTTTATAATCTATGGATTATAATGAAAACTGGCCAGCAACAGAGATAAATGACACTCTCTAAACATGGTAGTAATATCTTTTAAAACTTTTATAGTATTTCTATTATCTTTTCAGTGGACATGACAAAGCTAGCTAAGATAGGTTAAAGGTTAAATACTAATTCTTTCTGGTCTCGAACATAAATGATAAAAGGAAAAATTTTCTCTATTAAAAATTTAGAATAATAAAGGACACAGTGTCAGCATGAAACTTTTTACATGCTTGAAAACCTGTTAAGGCTATAAATATTATGCAGCACAGCAGTTATAAGATTTTTTTTCTTAGTAGTCTTTTTCACCAATCATGTATCAAAATATGCAACAGTATTTAGCAATCATGCTGGCACACCTGGTATAATTTGAGGCATTACACTTCATTAGATTCTAAAGAAAATTAGAAAAAAATATTTTCAATTGTTTATCTGCATTTTTCAAGTAATATGCCTCCTTCTGTTGTTTACAGACAAATGCTTATTCAGAGGATGTTGAGATTAAGACAATCAGCCAATCTTCACTGTCAATTTCCTATTGATACTAAAACAAGACCATATACATGTGAAATATTACTGTGCCACTCCAAATAAATAGGTTAAATTATGCTAAGGCTCCCAAATGGACCTTACAATTGATGATCTCATTTGCTTGGAGATGGCTTTATGTCATATGAAGGTAGCACCAATGTTTCCAAGCTCCTCCCAAGCAGCTATAAATGTGCTGTTCACAATGATCAACTGAGTTGTTCATTTTCGTTAGTTTGGTTCTAGACACACACATACCCACACACATACACCATGTTCGAGAAAATTTAATCTTATTGTATCACTTTCTCCTTGGGGAAAATAATTACTTTCAAATGTTTTCCTAGATTCTATGAAAAATGAAGGAATCAAATTAGAAGTTGCACAAAGTGAAAAAATTATAAAATATTATGTGACAGTATATTACTATATGATCAAAAACATGTGGAATATACTTAAATAAAAATGAATTTATTTTATATAAAGACCTTTCACTATATATCACAGACTTTATGAAACACATTGTTACCTTACATATCAAGCATCTATTAATTAATTTATTTTGAGAGTACTAGGTATAGAACTCAGGGTCTTTATCTTTATGCTGAGCTACATAAGCAGCCTTGCAAAAATTTAAGGTAGAATCTTTCTCAGTCTCTGTGTGGCTTGGGTTAGGCTTGAAGCTGTGTGCTGAAGTTATAGTCATGTACCAACATGACAGACTTATTAAATACCAAAATTAATTTGTATGATAATTTAAATCTGAAAATCACTTTGTATGATATTTCTGGATTAACTAATGTCTCCAAAAATATTTTAAAATTCTACATAATAAAGGAATCTAATGTTAACAATCAGTTAAGTGGCTGGCAAGCGAATATTATAGAGAAAGAAGCCTAATCAGACAGTTGTGATGATCCAACTCAACTTTCTCTTAATTGTAAATGAGAATTTACATGAGTTATGTTTGTGGAAAATATGACTATTTAATATTAGTACAGTTTGCAACTGTACACTTACTAAAGTTGAATGTGTGTTTACATTTGATACACTGCTTCTCTTGGGATTTTCCTCCCATATCAGGCTTACCAACTAAACAAGGGAGATAAAATCCAGGGATACAGCTCAGTGGCACAAGGCCTCCCTGGCAAGCACAGGTCCTGAGTACCAATCCTCACTACCAATAAATACATAAATAAACAAATAAATAACAGAAGGGGAAATAACATGTAGCTTACAAGGGTAGTATTTTATATTTCTCTCACCTCTATTTTCTTCATGTATCTTAGGTTACTGTGACAAAAACTAGTGATTTGTAAGAAGTGTCAGGGTAAAATGAGGACATTAATAAAGAATTTTCTCTCTGTATGCTATTCTGCCCAGTTTCCATATTCACTGTTTAGAAAAAAAAATTTTGATTAGTAGGAGCTACTTGGAGATAATGAGTAATAGACGGAAACTTTTATAAGTAGGTAAAAAGCACAACAGTGAGTTCTTGACCATTGCATTTAAAGCTAAAATAATAATCACAGTTAATCCTAACAACTCGTCCACACCCAGCGACCTGCAGTTATCCAGAAACACTTGGTGAGGCCCTTAGAGACTAAATTCTGTGCAGAGTGACCCACAGCCATCCAGGAGCCCTCGGTGAGGCTCATGGGGATTGGGAGTCTGCACTCAGTGACCTGCAGTCATCCAAAAACCCTAGGGGAGACCCATGGGGAGGACTGTGAGTCAACTCTCGGTGAGCTACTCATACCAGGGAACTATTGGTAAGGGCACTGGGGAACAGAAGTCCATACTCAGTGACCTGAAGTCATCCTGGAACCCTTGGTGATGCCAGCAAGGACTTAGAGTCTTCCCCCAGTGACCTGCCCACACACAGGAACTCTCTGTGAGGCCAGCAGGAACCAGGAGTCCACGGTCAGTGACCTTCAGTCATCTGGCAACCCCCACTGAGGCCCATGGGAACTAGGAGTCTGACCTCAGCTAACCCATAATAGTCTAAGGTGTTTCAGCACTACTCTTTCAGAAGACATCTCTGAACCTTTCCAAATTCTTCCCACAAGTCATTCTCAAAGGGTCTTGAACAATAACTCCACTCCTGGTACCAAACTCTATCTTGGATACATTTATTTTTCTTTGATGAGACAAAATACCTGACAGTCAAAATGAAGGAATGGATTATTTACCTTACAGTTTTTGGAAGTTTCAGCACATAGTCAGCTTGTTCCAAGGCAGGGTGGTATGGCTAAAATGCAACCATAATTGCAGCCACAAGTGACAGGAACAAAATGGGCAAAAGGGAAAAGAATGACTTCTTCCTTCCCTTATATTGCATGCTGGCTACACACACTTGGGTGGGTGCAGCACTCACCCCAGTTCCACTGCTAGACAGTGAAGTAATCACAAACACTAGACTCAGTTGTGTTCAACAGATCCCCCACCCCATGCTCACATGAGGCTTTGGGGGGACATTTAAGCACAAAATATAACACCTGTAAATCATCTCAGTGACCTGAGGAGACAGGGACCATGCACCTAGTGACTAGCAGTCATTTGGGAATCATCTATAAGGCCCAAGGGAATTGGTGTCCACAATCAGTGACCTGCAGTAATCCAGGAAATCTAAATGAAGCCTTCAGGGACTGGGAGTCCATCTTCAGTGAGCCATTGACACCTGGAAAACATCTCTGAGGCCCATGAGCACCAGGGTGCTATGCCCAGTGACCCACAGCCACAGCAATTGTCAGTGAGGCCTGATACCAGATAAGCCACCAGGACAGGAAACCACTAGAACTTGGCTTCCAACTGATTGGGAGGAACACAGGAAAATGACAAAATAAAAGGACAAAACAATGTCAAACATCCAGCCCATCCAGATCAAGTCTAGGAGTCACAGAGATGAATGAATTTGGAAAGCACACACCTGAAATTTCTGAAACGATAGCAACAGAAAAAACAACTCCAAGAAGTTGGAAAGGAAATCAGATCAGATATAACCTCTCAAGTAAAAACAGAAATGACAAACATAATGAAACAAATGAGGAGTATATCCAAATAAGATGTAGATAAAAAACAACAGAGCATAGTAAAGTGACTGAATGAACAATACAATACATGAAAAATACAGAAAACAATTACAATATATGAAATAGATTAAAAGAGACATCCAGGAAATCAAAAATTCTATTGAAAGCCCCCCAAAATATGAAAGAAATTGAACACAGACACTCAGCCCTTGAAGATAGGATTTTGGCTAGTGATTATGAAAGGAAATATCTCTTAAAACAACAAGAAATAAGGAAATAAAATTGAATAATTGCAAGACAATGTAAAGAGAAACAATATAAGTTGATAGGTGCTCACAGAAAAGAATACAACACAAATGAAATAAAAACAATATTTGCATAAGTAATAGCAGAAAGCATCATCCAAAATGGGAAGAGAATCTGACAGAAAGATAAGCGAGGCATACAGGGATCTCATGATAAATAACAAAAATAAATCTACACTTTGACATATAAGAATCAACATCTCAGAAATTCAGCATAAGAAAGGAAGCTTAAAAGCCACTAGAGAAAAGAAATAGATCACATATAAAGGAAAAGTCTATCAGAATCATGGCAGACTTCTCCAGATAATCAAATCAAGAAGAATATGCAGAAAAGTATTTCAAATATTTAAAGAAAACAGCTTCCAACTCAGATTGATGTACCTTGCAAACTATCTTTCAAAATCAATGGAGAAAAAAGATACTTCTATGAAAACAACAACTGAAAGACTTCATGGTCACCCAACTAATTCCACAAAGAATACTAAAAGTTATTCTCTGAAGATATAACAACAAGCAAGACAAGCTATTGGACAGAGGGGAAAAGTAGGGAAACAATGGCAGAAAGATAGCAAGACAAAGGTAAGCCATTATATATCAGTTATAACCATTAACGGAAATAGCCTCAATTCACCAATGAAAAGAAACAGACTGGGGCTGGAGATTTAGTTCAGTAGGACAAGCTCCTGTTTTGCAAGCACATGGTCATGAGTTGGATCCCCAATACAAAAAAAAAAAAGTAAAGAAAAGAAACGGACAGGCAGAATGGATCAGTAATTAAAATCCAAAAAATACTGTATACAAAAAAACACACTTAACTCAAAAGGAACTCCCCAAAAAAGAAACGGTAGCTATTCTGTTTGCAGATCATGCAAACGTCAAACTAAGAATGATCAAAATGGGGCAAAAGGAACTCTTCTACACTGTTGGTGGGAGTGTAGACTGGTGCAACCACTGTGCAGGTCATGCTGGAGATTCCTCAAAAACCTGGGTCTGGAGGTCCCATTTGACCCAGCTATTCCACTTCTAGGCATATTCCCCGAAGATCTGAAAACATCATACCACAGTGATATATGTGCACCCATGTTTATAGCAGCACAATTTGTAATAGTCAGATCTTGGAAACAAACTAAGTGCCCATCAACTGAAGAATGGATAAAAAAGTTGTGGTATTTCTATACAATGGAGTCCTACTCACTTATAAAGAATGATCACATTGAGATATTTATAAATAAATGGACACGACTTGAGACCACACTCATAAGTGAGATAAACCAAACTCACATGTGTAAATATCGTATAGTCTCCCTAGTATGAGAGTTGGTAAGAGTATATAAGATTTTATGGTAATCATGAGTCCCCATCTCATAGCTTTGAAGCCTTTCAATGTTTTCATTCATCAGTTGGAATAGTTTTATTCTGTTTTGTTTGACTTTATTATATGTGATGTTTGAAAAGCTGTTTTGAAGAGAACAAAACATTATGACAGCTATTGCTGATTTAATACTGTCCTTAGAAGTCCTACCAAGCTTCTATTCTTCTATTTCCATTGGTTCTATCTGTCACATTGTGTCTTATTGGGATTTGAATATATGTGAAAGTATAAACAAAAATTTTTATTGCAAATGAGATATTATACTACCCATTGATCATTCTCTGTTATTTGCTTCAGAATGCCCTATAATTCTTTCACTCTTTGAATGGTTTTATACTTTTTTGTTATGTTTGATATTATTGTATTTGAAACTATGCTCAACCATAGCAGAGAAAGAAATATTGTGATAGCTATAAAAAAATAAATAGATTAGGTATGTTAGAATTGCCAATAATATTTTAGATATGATAAATGACAGTGATAAAGGCATATTCCAGGCTGTTGCCTATTAATCAGTCTATGATGGCAAACAACCAAATTCATTGTATATTGAGAAAGGGGAGAGCAAAGGAGTAACAGTGAGGAATAAAGTATGGGTTTAATGGAAGCAAAGCCAAACAAAAACTATTAAAATGGAAACAACACTGACAGCATCAACTGTTAGGCAGATATGATTCATTAAGGCAGGGAAAATATAAATTACCAGTATGTTATACAACATGTTTTTTAGGTCTTGTTTGATATGTTGTTACCTGCAGATTCTGAAAATGTGCATCGAAGTCCACTGCATAGAGAAGTCAACAAAATTGCAAACGGTACCACACACCATTTAAGTGAACTTTTATTCTTTAAAAAAGTGTTTCTCATGAATAAGATGCACACTTATTATAAATTGAATCCTTTCAAAATATTAATGTCATCTATCACTACACTGTTTCCTTCTGCAGATATTTCATATTTTCAAAGAGAATTATGTGTGTTTCTATTTGCAAGTGTTTGTGTATGCAGAGTCAACTGAAGCTAATTAAAACTGCTATCTAAAAAAAAAAGAGTTACAGAAAGTCACTAAATACTTGTGGGAGGAAAACTTCAAGAGGAAGAAATAACAATCATAATCATGCAAGTACCAAATATGGGAGAATCCAACTATGTAAGATAAATACTAATAGATAAAAAATCAATTAAATAATACAATTCTAATGGAGGGAAGGCTTTAAAACTGCATTGTCACCAAAGCACAGATCAATTAGTCAAAATATCAGCAAAAAAAAAAAAGCAGAAATGAATCAAACAAGAACAAATGGACTTGATGTATACAGGGTGCTCCACCCAACATCAGAATACACAGTCTTCATAGCCACACATGGAATGTTCTCTAAAATACACCATATACTAACCCATAGAACATGTTTCAGAAAATGAACAGGAATTAAAATTATTCCATGTATATTATTTGAGAATAATGTGGTAAAATAGGAAATTAATGACAAAAGAAATCACAAAAACTCTGTAAACATATGGAAATTAAATAGTAACCCAATGAACAACCAATGGGGCAACATACAAAAGTAAACAAAAATTAAACAACATTTACAATCAAAACAAAAATTCAGATACAACTTGCTAGAAACTGTGGGATAAAATGAAAGCAGTTCTCAGAGGGAAATTTATAGCAGTAAATTCTTACATTAGGAAAACAGAATGAGCAAAAATAAACAAACTAATGTTGCAACCTCAAACTCAAAGAAAAACAAGAGCAAGTCAAATCGCAAGCCCAAGATAGAGGAAATTATAAAGATCAGAGCAGAAATAAAGGTAATTGAGACTAAGAAAAAAATTCAAAGAATTAATGAATCAGAAAGTCGGTTCTTTAAAAGAATAAACAAAATGGATGAAATCCTGGCCAATCTTATAAAAAAAAGAAAAGAAACATCTCGAATTCATTCAACAATGAATTAAAAGAATAAAATCACTACAGATGCTATGGAAATGCAGAAGATCATTGACAACTACTTTGAAAATTTTTGCTATCAAAGGATGAAAACAGAAGAAATGGACAGAGTCTTAAAAATATATGATTTACTAAAGATGGGTCAAGAAGATATAAACTGTTTGGGACTGGGAACATCGCAGAGACTGGCATCTTGGCCTGGGCTGTTTGGGACTGATAGGCCCGCCCTTCTCCTGCAGGGAACCTCACGGAGACCTGCAGCTCCGCCTGGGCTCTTTGGGACTGGGAACTTCTTGGAGACCAGCAGCTCAGCCTGGGCAGTTTGGGACTGGGAACTTCACAGAGACCGGCAGCTCGGCCTGGGCAGTTTGGGACTGGGAACTTCATGGAGACCGGCAGTTCAGCCTGGGCTGTTTGGAACTGGCAAAATTGTGGGGACCAGCATCATGGCCTGGGCTGTTTGGGACTGGTAGGCGCCCCATGCACCGGGAGGGAACCTCGCAGAGACTGGCAGCTCAGCCTGGGCTGTTTGGTACTGGGAACATCACAGGGACCTGCTGAGAGCCAGGGCTGCTCCAGAGTGCTAGGCCCGCCATTTGCCCACAGGGAACATTGCAGGGACCAGTGGCACAGGGCCTGAGGTGCCTGGGACTGCCGCTGCTGCCAGTACTCTCATTTTTAAAACATCAAAACTATGTTATACATATGTATTTCTACTCATTTTAATATTATAAACATCAAAACTGAATGGTATTAATTATTTATAAATAAAAAATCAACAAAATATATTTGTATTTTTTGAAATCATACATGTATAATATAAAGCACTGTTTTCATTTCTCAAATTAAATACATGAGATTTTGTACATGAAAAAGGAACATTAGATCTTTGCTTTAACCAAAATTTTTTCCCAAAGGTGGAAAGAGAATATTGCTTCCACATAAGATAAATACTGGGCACAAGTCCTTGATAAGATAAATACTGGGCACAAGTCCTTGACAAGTTTGAAGGAGATCAAGTAGCAAAGGTTCACATTAATGTATTATTCTCATTTAATCTAATTTTGCACATAGAAAATTCGGTGTCCTGAAAATAATCCTTCATGTTACTATTTTTTAAATATTATTTATTAGTTAAATTTTTAAAGTGATATTATTGTATTTTATTTATAAAATAAATTAACTATAATATTTTATTATTATTTCAAATAATAATACTATTTATTTATTTATTTAATTAGTTATTTATTGTACCTGGAATCAAATACTTATTATTTAAGTATTTTTGAAATAGTTAAATAAGACCCCTCTTGCTTGAGGTCTTATCTTCAAAGCTGATGAATTGGTCAACTATATCAAACCAATAAAGCAGAATAAAGATCATGCAACCATTCCCCACAGAAGTAAAGTAGTAATCTTTTAATTCGGGATATCATATTTCAAAACACAGAAATTTGAAATATAAGAAATCTTGCAGGCACAACGATGCTACAAAAACACCAGGTATTGATGATCTGTATGCTCACCTACGGCCTCAATTCAGGCTCACAAATTCCACTCCTGATGATTTCTTTCATTCTGCTCTGGTCACTTGTTCTATATACCAGAAGACTGAGATTTAGAGTTTTACATTTATAGTTTCTGCTACATACACAGCTATTCCACCAAATTTTCAAAATCTCATACTTTATCATCATATCAAGTCACTCACAATGTTACACTCCTGAGTATCCTTATCTTCCATCATCCTTTTAAAGAAGCATTCTTTGTTTAATCCTCACAACAAAAATCACTCCTTTAATTATCACCCTATTTTCTTCACAACATTCATTCTCTTAAAATTGTATTTGTCTGCATTATTGCTATCCAACAATTCCCAACATTATTATAACACGAGGCTTTTTCTTTGCAACAGTGTATACTAAATCTCTATGTAAGAGAGTTAAGATAAATACAACCAATATGAACTTATTTTACAAGTTTTAACTTTTATTCTTAACCTCCATATAAGAAAACAGAGAGCCTGAATTTATAGTCAGTTTACTGACCTATCTTTTCATCAAATGAAATACTAGCTATAGTTCTTTGGTTAAAAACAAAACAAAACAAAACAAAACAAAAAACTCAAAATGATTATCCATACTTAAAATGACTTAAGTGAGAATGTGCAAACATATATAAATGAAACTCACATGGTTAACAAAGACTGTCAGAAATTTGAAAATGCATTGGTATTAACAGACTAATGAACTATTTACACTCTAAGTCTCTCTCATGATGAAAAGAACACATTTTTAAGTCAGTATTAAGGGTTTGAGCTAGGGCCAAAGGAATATGTTTCAAAGGGTAGAAAAACTTGGTATCAGAACCAGTATTAATATACAAACAATAAGTTCCTTTTGTAGGTTTCTTATAGGTTTATTTTTTAAAACCTATAGATTTATTTTTTAAAACCTGTACACAAGATTGATTTATTGACATGTTTCTAATTCTGAAGTCATAATCACTTGTTTCTTTATGCATGTAAAAGAGGAGCACATAAACATATGAATATCAAATTGTTTCCTAAGTGAACACTCTAGGAAATACTACTTTAATTTTAAAGTCTTTACCTCTGAAAACTACTTTATTATTCCCTATCCCTGATTGGAACATAGAAAGGAAGAAAGAGGAAGACAAATATATGATGGACAGAGAGAAAGTGTTATGACTTGAATCTAGATGCCCCCTCAAAGCCTCACACAGTAATAGGTGAGACTCTTTTCAGAGACAGCAGAATCCAGGGTGTGTGATGCTGGGATTAAGGGTGTTACTATAAAACTAGTTCATTGATTGGATTAGCACAGTTCTGGGTATGGGTATTTGGAAGGCTTGCCCTGTTTGTGGGAGGCACCACCCAAAAGGTGTGTAGCTTTGCGGGGATATAAGATAGATGCAGGCTGCTCATGCAGTTGCTTGCTGCACTTTGCTTTCTATGGCATGCCATGGACTGTTGTTTGTCTCCATTGCTGCCTGCCCTACACCCTGCTTTAATGAAAGCTAACTATAGAGAGAAAGGTCTAAAAATTTTGAGTAAAAATAAACCTTTTCTTCTTTAACTTTAGAAGTTGAGTGTTTTGTCTCTGCAATGAAAAAGTCACTGAGACATATTGTGGGGCTGATGGCATCACACTACCTATGTAGTTCAGGAGCCTCTGGAACTGCCTTATTAAAAGAGTTTGTAGAGTTTTGGAGATACCAGATAAAGAATAATGCCTGAAATACTTTAAGGTATACTCACTGGGATATTCTAATCAGCGGTCAGAAGTTCATAGTGCTTATAAAATGCAGCTGGTAAACACCAGGATCAGGAATGATAACTGCATTGGCTGTTGCACTCCAGCACACTTGTGTAATCCTTTGGCAGAAAATTTGTCTGCATTTTGGACTTTATCTAAGACTATGTGTGGTGGAGTAATTAATCTTGCAGAAAAATTTCAAGGCATTCCTGGTTACTGTTGGGGGTTTTGGCAAGATCTATGAGAAAAAAGCCCATCAGAATAATTTAAAGCATTTAGAGTTTGACCAGAAAGGAACTGCTAATAAGAAATAAAAAAGCAGAGCAGAACTTGGTTGTTGAGAAGGAAGAGGACAGTTAAAAAGATGGCCTGAGGACATCAAAAGAACCAGCAGGACTTTACAATTAGAAGCCTCAAATTTTTAAAAAAGTGAAACACTTTGCTTTGAGAAGACAGCTCACAGTGCTGTGTATCAGAATGGTGGCAGCGTAGGCAAATTGTCCCTTGGGATTGGATTCACAGCACCAAGCAATCCAGGGACTCCACTGTTAAGAGTCAGGAGAAAAGGAATCTCAGCTATTGCTCCAACTGGAAGTAGACATTGGTGTCACCCATATGGTGCTGGTATTAGGTGCATGCAGAATGCAAGAGCTGTGGGGTTAGCAAGGCTTTCATGTACATTTCAGAAGAAGGCTCAGAATGCCAAGCAATGTGCCCCTGGGAGGAAAAATTGTAAGGCTGTGAATATAAAACCAAATGTGCAGTAGAAACCCAGAAGATTGAAAAGGCTTAGAGTGTGGATTATCTGAGGAACTTCAAGTAGAGACCAGAGTCAGACCACAGCAGAAGCCTTGGGAGGTACTACTGCCAGCAGTATTATAGGGCCAGAGAAAGCCAGACGCTTGGAGTTCACATTTTGCAACAGATTGCTCCAGATGCTGGATGTGTAGCTACAGAAATTAATGTATGCCCTACTGGATTTTTTACTTGCTTTGCTCACATTTGTTTCAGTCCCACTATTTGGAATGGGAATGTTTATTTTATACCATTGTATGTTAGAAATGTTTAAATTTCTTTTCATTTGTACAGGGCCTCACAGTTAATAGTTGGTCTTATATCTCAGAGAACACTTTGAACACTGAATTTTCTGCAATGCTACAAGTGTTAGGACTTTTGCAACTATTAGAGTTGGACTAAATTCCTTTTACATATATACATGTGCATGTGCCTTTTGGGGGTCAGGAGCAGAACAATATGATTTCTATTAGATGTTACTCCAAAGCCTTGTGTGGTCATAAGTGGGACTTTCTGGAGGTGGCTGGTCCAGGATGTATGATGCTGGGATTAAGGTTGTATGATTACTAAATTAATGTACTGAATAGTTCAGAATAATTCTGAGTATAGATAATGAGAAACCCCACTCTAGTTTTAGGTGACACCACTCAAAATGTGGATAGCCTGAGGAGTTTCCAAAGATGGCGGACCAGTAGGTAGCAGGAGAGATATCCTCTCTGAGAGAGACAGCTTAAATGCCAGAATTTAACACCCTGGAGAGACCCAAACAGAGAAAGATGGACTCTCTCAACCCAGGAAGACACTAAAGTTAAAAAATCCACTCAAATATGAGGTCCTGGGGCTACCATTAGTGAAGCTAAGATCAGCAAGCACAGCACCCTCCTCGAGTCGCCTGAATTCCTGCCCCAGAGTGACCTGACTGACTGACCTGCGCCAATGTGACTGGCTTGAGCGGCTGGAGCATGGAGCTGAACATCCCTGCATGTGGCTCACCTGGACCCGGCCCTGCACACGACCCACCAAGAGGCACCATGAATTTGTGCTGCAGCCGCACTGAAGTCAGAGATCTAGGAGCCCAGCAGTTCTCGGGAACCGGCATCAACACACAGTGAGGGATGGGAATAAGACCCTCCCACGGGAAAGGGGAAACCGACTGGAAGACATGTTGGATTTGGGAAGGACGGCCTTAACTCCATAAGGAAGTGGCTTCAGTTGGTTGCTGCCCTCACCGAGCAGATTGGTGGAATCTGCTTGGATTGGGCCATGTCCCTGGCCGGGACCCAGTGGGTTGCTACAAACTAATTCGCTGAGCACAGCTGCACACTGATGCAGTGAAGGCCTGCAAAGGTTGACTGGCCCAGAGGAGAGGAGCCAGCGCACACTGCTC
>PVJX010014765.1:22688-44218 GCA_004027295.1 Dolichotis patagonum | reverse complement strand
GGGCTCCGTCAGGGTCTGCCTCGCTTTGAGCACGTGGGCCAGGGACTGCAGGTGACACGCAGGAGCCCCAGGCCCCTCAGGGACAGGCGAGAGCAGAGCCAGCCCAGGGACCCAGGGGACCCACCCCAGAAGACAAGGTGAGTGCAAGTTGGCAGAGGCAGGCAGGGCTGGCTGCGGGTGGGGACAGATATTTAGGTGCAAACAGCAAGTTCAAGGGGTCCAAGCTGGCACAGCTCAGTCCCACCGAGGGGAGCTGCGGGCAGGAGCCGGGGTGGGCCACAGGGCTGGTCACGGAAGCCGGCTGCGGCGGCAGCTTGCGCCATCCCAGCGCTCCGGGAGGCTGAGACAGGAGGGTTAGGGTTTGAGCCCAGCCTGGGCAGTGAAGAGGACCTGGGCGGAGCTCAGGACAGAGGCCAGGGTTCAATCCCCAGAGCCCCCAAACGGCCCAGGGGCGCCCAGGTGGCCACCTGCGACATGGTCTGACACGGCTTGTGCCGGGGGTGGCCGCCAGCGCCTAGGTCCCCACGAGGAAATAGCTGACCCTCCGGGAGCCCTGGTGGCCGGACAGAGGGCGCGCAGAGGGCTCGGCCTGGACGCCGGTGGGATCAGGGGGCGGGGAGGGACCCGGGCGGTCACGGCGTGTCCCCGGCGCACCTGGCGGCCGCAGTACTCCAGCACCATGTGCACGTGGTCGCGGTCGGAGAAGTGGCCGTGCAAGGCCACGATGTTGCGGTGGCTGAGGCCGCTGTGCAGGGCCATCTCACACTCCACCTGTGGGCACCGGCCGCGCGTGGGGACGGCAGGGAACCCTGCAAGGGCTGGACCCCTCCCCGCCCAAGCTGCCCAGGAGCCCGGCGCCCCCCGCAGCCGGGGACAGGCCGTACCTTTCCCGGGGGGCCGCGCGGGACCACCTTGAGGGTAACAGCGGCTGAAGGCGCCCTGTGGGGGGACGGGGCTCGCGGCGCAGGCCAGCGCGGCACAGGGCTGCCTCTCCACGCGTGTGGACACACAGCAGGACGCCACGCACAGGCTCACCGCACCCCACAGGCGACCCGGCCACGGGCCACCGACCTGGGACACACGGCGCCAGCCAGAGTCTGCACACGGCTGCACACACGACACGTCCGGACACAAATCACAATACACACAACACCCAGCCCCGGACCCGGGACACGCGGCCCAGACCCCGCCGGTCAGGGCTGCGACCCTGGAGCGTCCACTCCACGAGTCAGCAGGACACACGCAGCTCACTCCGCGCGGGTGCCGGCCACACACCCACGGCGGAGGGTCCCGGGGACACGGGACAGGCAGGGAGACCTGGCCAGGCCCAGAGCCCCGGACACAGAGCGGAGGGGACACGACAGGTCAGCACACGGGGGAGCTGGACACGCAGCGCAGCCCCGGGCCACGCGCGTTCCAGACACACAAGAGGCGCAGGACACGGAGCGGAGGGGACACACGGCGTGACACGCACACACGACGGCACGGACCCACTCAGGCTTCCCGCCACCCGCCACCCGCGGGCGCCGCGCGGGACCCCAGCTCTCAGGAAAGCGCGACACGCAGCACGAGCCCAGCGCACGGTCCGCGGGGCCCCGCGCACCCCGCCCGGCCCGGCCCTCCCGGGACCCCCCGGGACCCCCCGGGGCGCGGGCCCCACCTGGCCGATCAGCTCCCCGCGCCGGTAGACGCGCCCCAAGCCGGGGTCCTGCAGGACGGTGGCCACCGGCTGGCCGCTCCCACGCGGGCACCACCGGGCCGCGGGCTCCATCTGCGCTGCGCTCCGGGCCCCGCACCCCGCACCCCGCACCCCGCACCCCGCACCCCGCCCGCAGCCCGGAGCCTCCTATTGGCGGGGGGGGGGCGGGAGGGGCGGAGCCGGGCTGCGGGCACTGAAACCCGGGAAGCGCCGCTGGACACCTGGACACCGGGCCACAGGGCCAGCGCCAGGGCAGCACCCCGGGCCCGGGTCCCGCGGGGCTGCGCCGGGACAGCTCCCCGCGCCCACTCCGCGGAGCAGCAGACTGAGGCTGGGTCCTTGCTGGGTTCTCTGGGAAGATCTGGCAGGGCCGGGGCCACCGTGGGGCTCACCGGGCTCCCCCAGAGTCAGCAAGTAACCTCCGCCCGAGCCCCCGCCTGCCACACCCTCGACTCGCGGGCCCTGAGGCACCCCAGCAGGGCTCAGCTGGACAGAAGCCCAGAACCGCTCCGCTGGCCGGAATGAGGGCTGACGCGGGAAACAGGCAGCTGGTCTGGGGTTCGGGGACCCCAGGGCTGGAGCACTCAGGGGCGGCGCGGAGAAGAGTGCGGACGGCAGTGACGGCGCACACCGGTCATCCCACACCCTGGGAGGCCGAGGCAGGAGGGCGGCAGCTTCTAGTCTCACCTGGACAACTTAGCAAGGCTTGTTCCTCTCACAACTAAGATGGCACCTACAGGGGGCTGGGGTGTGGCTCAGTGCAAAGGCCCTGGGTTCAATCTCTGGTGCTGCCAGAGAAGCAAACAGGGGACAGAAGGGTGTACAGTGCGGGTGGGACCTGTGGCCGGGGGGGGGGGACAGTGTGATGTCCTTGCCCGAGTGACAGACAGCTGGGCCCTCTCCCTACGCACTGTCACCACCCCATCCCCATTTCCCAGGTGAGCACGCAGAGGCCAGGGACCCCCGGATGTGGCCCGGGTGGCCACCTCTGGACAGCTGGGGTCTTATCCCTGCATGTTACCCAACACCGTGCGTGCGGAGGGGCTAGCAGGCTCCTGGCGGCAGGAATCAGGCCTTGGAATTTTCCAGAGACCAGATTTCAGGGCCCAGCTGCTCCAGGAGACATGTCTGCGGTCACGCGTCCACTTGGTGTGTCGGGGAGGGGGGGGACATCAGAGTGTCGGGACCCCCGGCACAGAGCATTGGATGGAGCAAGATTCAGGTTGCTCCTCCTAGCCCAGTGTGGCGGCACAGGCCTGTAGTCCTAACCCCCAGCACTCGGGAGGCTGAGGCAGGAGGGTCACCACCAGTTCGAGGCCCGCCCTGGCTCCATACAGAGCTCACGGCTGCCCTGGGCTCCACAGCAAGGCCCTGTCTCGAGAGGAAAAAAACCAAAAGGGGAGGCACGAGCTCGGTCCCCGGTACCAGAAAAGAAAAAGAAAGAAAATCGGTCTCAGCTGTGCGCTGACCGCCCCTGTGGTGACCGAGGTACTTATTAAGCACCTACTGTATGCAGGTCATCTGTGCAATGACCACGGTCTACGTCAGGTACCTCAAGGAGATGCTGGAGACTCGGCCAAGTTGGGGCTCAGGGAAGGCGTGGGGGCCACCGCGAGGTAGCCAGGCCCTTTCCGGAAGCAGCTGGCCCCTAAGTTTGCGCTATTCTTAGCCCCGAGTGACAAAGAGACAGAACCAGGCTCAGAGGCCCTGTTAGTTCCCAGTACCCTGCCTGGCTCTGGGCGGGGTGGCCTCGGCCTCCTGTCCCTGCCATATGGTCCCCTAGTTTCCCCCCAGTAGCCCCAGGAGCGGTGCCAGGCCTGGCCCCGGAGCTGGGCAGGTGGCCGAGGAGCTTGGGGGCGCGGGGACAGAAGCCAGCGTTCCTGGCCGGCAGCCCCGCAGCCGACTGTCAGCTGACGCCACACACCACCAGCTCCCCTGTCCCCTGGCCGCCTGCTGGTGTCTCTGACCCAGCTTCTACCTTGAAGCGGGTCTTGCTAAGACGCTGAGGTGCCCGGGCTCAAACTGACAATCCTCCTGCCTCAGCCTCCCCAGTTCCTGGGGTAACAGGGGTGCCCGCCACCCCCAGCTCAGCGTCACTTCCTGAAATCCGCACTGGAGAATGAAACAGACTTTGTAACCAGATGAGTACCAGAAACCCTTACGGCAGTCAGAAGGATAAACAAACCCGGAGGCGGGAGGGCCGCCGGGAGTTCGAGACCAGCCTGGCCACAAAGTGCGCTCAAGGCCAGCCTGGACTGCACAGCGAGCCCCTGTCTCAAAAAGACCAAAAAAAAAAAGTATGGGCAGCTCAGGTGCCCATGGATGGACAGGCGACTCCAGAGACAGGAAGTGGAATTGTGCACCAGGCCGGGAGGGGACAGGTGACTGCTCAGGGGACTGCTACCGCGGTGATGGGACCTCCTGGAAGTGGGCAGTGGTGACGGCTGCACAGCCATGCCAGTTCTCCCTCTCTGTATCACTGTGTAGCTCAGGCTAGCAGCAACCCTCCTGCCTCAGCCTCCTGGGCACTAGATTACAGATCTGCACCACCACGTGTAATCACTAAGCCCCTCGTCTTGCAGAAGGAGAAACTGAGGCAGATGCATGTGCTGGGTCCAGGGCTGCTGTTTGTAAAGGGTCTGGTTGGGCCTGAGCTGGGGGACTGCCCGACCCCGTGGTTCCCACCACTGCTCTGGGCCCATGTGAGCCCAGGTTCCCCCAGACCTCCCTTCTCCCGCTGACCTGAGATGACTCCCAGACTCAGCAGATTTCTGGGTGGCAGCGTCTGCAAGCTCGGCTCAAAATACCTGCAGCAGGTGGAGGCAGCCACTGAGCCAGCGGGTACCGGGTCCCCAGAGGCCCTAGGCTCACGGGGCCAGCCGGCATGGGTCCCCGCACCCACCTCCTCCCGGCAGGCTCCAGGACGGCGGCGTCAGCGACAGCTCCCGGTCCACTCTGCTCTCCTGGCCTTTAGCAAGCACTCGTGGTGTCCCGAGGGCCAGGACTCGTGAGCCTCAGCCGCCACCACTGTCCCCAGGCGACAGCACCCCAGGAGCTGAGGAGCCCCAGCCCAGGGGCGGAGGGAGCACCCTCTGGGATTTGGGGCCAGGTCCACTGAGCTCCCGCGGCCCCAGTGTCAATGCTGCTCCTTGGTACTGGGTTTTCAGTACTCTTGGTGCCAGCAACTTTGGAAGCGTCCTCTTCTCTTGTCGTCCCCATCTTGCTGGCCAAGTCCTCCCGTCCTCCTGAAAACCCTGCTGTTCCTAGCTGGCCTGGTGACACACGCCTGTCGTAGCTCAGTCCTCCGGGAGGCCAAGGCGGGAGGGTTGCAAACTGAAACCCAGCCTGGGCAATTTAGCAGCTGAACCACACAACTGTCTCAGAATTTTTTAAATACTGCAGTGCAAAGGCCCTGGGTTCAATTCCCCTGGGGGCGGAGGGGGGAGTCCTTCCGGTTCCCTTTCTGATGTCCGGCCTCCTCTTTCTTCACTTCCTCTGGAACCGGTGACCATTTGGCTCCTTGAAGCCCAAGCCCATCCTGAGATGACCATGTAGCCTGACCATGCTGTCACATCCCCGGGCGGGGGGCAGAGTGTGACCCTCATGGCCTCCTGCCCACCCCTTCCTTTCCCACCCTGACTGCTGCAGCCTACACCAAGCTGCTTCTACCCCAGGGTCTTTGCACATGCTATGCCTCTTCCCAGAGCCATCCTTGCCCTTGAGTACATTCCTGCTGCTCCTGGTCACTTTTGAGGAGTCAAGCAGACAAGAATCACTTTACTCCAGAGGCCAGCCATGATTCCCTAGCTCTGACCGGTGTCTCTTTATGTCACAGTCCCATAAAATTCCTAAAATTTTGATTTTTTAAAACTAGTTTGCTGGTTTTTTGTTCTCGAAGGAGCTCATCCCCCTCTTTGTCACTGTTGTGTCCCCAGCAGTCACGTCGGAGCTGCCCAGGTTCCTGCTGACAGAGCTGGCACCCTCACGGCCCGGCACCCTTGGGGACGTGACCCCTGCAGGCGCAGCTCCAGCGGGAGGATTCCCCCCCTGCGTCCTCTTTCCTCTTGGACCAGCACTGACCTCAGGTCAGGGACACTGACCAACTGTAGCAGCGGCCAGGGGCTGCGTGGGCACCGGAACAATACGTCTTTCATCTGTGAGTCTTTTTACTAATCACAACAGGAGGGACTCAGCGTCGTACGGATCGTGAGTCGGGAAAGGACATCGGGTTTAAAAAAGAGAGAGAGACTGGTGAACTCCAAACAACACATTGGCTGCATAGTAACAAACAGCAACAATAACGCCTACTAGTACTATTATCGCAGCACTGGAGATGGAACCCAGGGCCTTTGCACTGACCCAGACCCCCAGCCCCTTTCAAAGGTTGCTAAAACAGGAAAAAAAAAAGAAAGGAAGAAAAAAGCCGAGGGTTTTTTTTTCCAGGGCGGGCTTTCATTGGCCCACCTGGGTCACGTGCTTATCGCCCAGCCTATGACTGTGGCTCGGAGAGAGGTTTCTGATTGGCTTCCCGGGGATTATTTGCTACACACTGCAAAGGGCCACGCCCACTGAACACCCGAGACCTGACAGACAGTTTAGGGTTCAGCCTGGCGGGGGAGGGGGGATGCAGGGCAGCATTGGAGGCCTGAGGCGGGCGGAGCGGGAGGAGCCATAACCATGGGGAATTCTGGGTTTCCATGGGGTGGCCTGGAGGTGGTGGGTCCCCATTCCTGGGCTGCCCACGTTGTAAATGGGGACCTAGTGGCCAACGCAAAGGATTATGGGAGACAGTGGCGCGTTGCGGGCACAGATGCCACTGAGGCCCCAGATCTGCTGGAAGGCGATTCTTTTTAAAATGTAATTAATGACTGAAAGGATTCGTCTTCTGTGGTCCCGAGGATGGAACCGAGCGTTCACACTGAGCCCTTCTGATTTTTATTCATCTTCATTCTGACACCGAGTCTGGCTGAGTTGCCTAAATAGGAATCAAACTCGCAACGCTCCTGCCTCAGCCTCCTGGGAAGTTGGGATTGCGATGTGCACTCAGATATTTATTTGTTTGCTTTTGGTTGGGGTCTGGCTGTGTTGCCGGCCCGACCCTCTGGACAAGCTCTGAAGGGCACAGAACTCTGCTGGCCCCTGTGGCATGGTCTTCCTTCTGTCTGCCATGCTAAACTAGAACCCAGGGCTTTGCACACGCCGGGTAAGGACTCCCCACTCAGCCCCTCCACATCTTTTTATGTTGTATTTCAGGACAGGGTCCCACCAAGTTGCCCAGGCTGGTTTCAACTTGGCGATCCTCCTGCCTCAGCCTCCGGTGTGGCCAGGATGACAACTGTGCACCACCACGCCAGGTGAGGGGCTAGGCATGATGCTCTTTTTAGTTTTCTTTGAGTTTTTTCCTTGTTTCTTTTTGCTTTTTGGTTGGTTGATTTTTTGAGACAGGGTCTCACTATGCAGTCCAGGCTGGCCTTGAGCTCACTTTGTAGCCCAGGCTGGTCTCGAACTTGTAACAGTTCTCCTGCCTCGGCCTAATCACAGGCATTGCTCACCACACTGGCTAGTCCAGATGTTCTTAAGCCCCAGGCCCTGAGGCGCAGAGGCCGCAGAATCACGTGGCTGGGAGCTGAGCTCGGTCACATCCCCCCTCCATCCTGACTCTCCCTCGTGGATGGCGGGGACCCGGCGGGGTGAGGCTCAAAGTGAGGGCCTGGGCTGAGCCCTGGGCTGGGGTGCTGGTGAAGGCGGGGTACAACCCCAACAGCCGCCCCTCCCCGGCATCGGGTATGCTGGGCTGACCCTCGGCCTTCCCGCTGGGAGGACCAGGGCTGGGAGGGAAGGCACGAGCAACACAGCCCACGCCACACGCGCTAGGCCCCCCACACGGGGTGCTGCGCCCCCCACACGGGGTGCTGCTCGAAGGACAGTCCTGGTCCTTAGTTGTTCTGGCTCGCGAGTGGTAGTGAGTCACCAGGCAACCGACGGCAACAAGCTCTAGCTTGCGCGATGATGCCAGACAGACGACGACGCGCGTCAGACAACATTTGCGCATCCAGACCTGTCGGGAAGCAAACGCGCCGAGCTGCGGAGCCGCTGGGGGCCAGGGTGACCGTGCAGAAAGACCCGCTGCGCTTGCTGCCGCACCCGCACCGCGGCCTGTCCTATGGCCCCCAGGCAGGGCGCAGGGGCCCAGGCCTGCGGCACCGGAACCGGGGTGCGTCTGGGGGAGACACGACTGTGTGCTCACCACAGTCCAAGCCTCAGTTACTCCTAAAGCTCTCGGGCCCCGCTACAGGCCTGCACACAGTTGGTGCCCAATAAAGGGTTTCTGCCTTTGCTGACCCCACGTCCCCCCTCGTCCCTGTCCCACCCCATCTGCCCCCCGGCTGGTTTAGGCCCCGCCCCGCCCCCTGCCCACGCGGTTCCCGAGCCAGGGCCTGCAGGGAGGGGCTGATACACTACCAAGTCACTAAACGGCCCAGGCCGGCTTGGGTCTGGGATTGTCCTGCATCAGCCTCCCAGAGTGCTGGGATGACAAGCGTGTCCACCAAGCCGGGCTCAAGTCGGTCATCTGGAGGTGGAGGGCAGGGAGGCGGGGCCTCGGGGGCTGGAGGACCCCGCCCGCCCCGTGCCGCGCCAGCCAGAGGGGGGGGCGCACCGGGTGTCCAAGGGGTCCCTCGGTGGGCGGAGGGCGGGGCTCAGACCTCTCGGGGACAGGGCGAGGTGGGGGGAGGCTCGGGTCGGGGTTCGCGGGGTTCGCGGTCACTGTGAGTGGGTGCAAAGCGCTGAAGCGCAGCTGCAGATTCGCTGCAGAGACCCCCGCCGACCCCATTGCGCAGATGGGGAAACTGAGGTCGGGGAGGGTGGGGGCCGTGAGGCGAGGATCTGGGGGCCTGGTCCGGCGGGCAGGCGGCCGGGCAGGGCGGGCGGAGGCGGGGTGGGGCGCGTCCCGGTGACAGCAGCGCCCGGGAATGCGGCTGGGAGGGTCTCTCCGCCCCCCACCCCTGCGCGCCCGCCCCCCGGGGCGCAGCCGCTCCCCACTGCTCGGGGGCCCTAGCTGGGGGCGGGGAGCCCGCGCATCGCGGGGCGCCCAGGCGCGGCTGTGGCCTCCCGGTCCGGGGCGGCCCGCGGGCAGGGGCTGCGGGAAGATCGGGCGAGGACCCCGGGGGGCGCCCGCCAGCCCTCGGCTCCGGGGACGCGCAGACCCGGGGCGTGGCGACCTGGGTCGCGCACATTCCCGGGCCCTGAGCTCCGCGCTCGGAATAGCAGCCCGGGGTGGCGGGTGCGGGCGCCCAGTCCCAAGGTCACCGGCACCCACGGGCGGGGACACCGCGCGGGGGCGCACGGGGGCCGCTACCTCCCCAGCTGCCCTGCGCCCGCCGCTTCCGCTCGCCCGGAGCCTGCCGGCCGGTGAGTCCCTCTGCACCCGCCCACCTGCTCCGCGGGCGACCCGGGAGCCACCTCCAGGGTAGGAGTGAACTCCCTGCTCCTCCTTTCTCCGGGGGAAACTGAGGCCCGAGGGGACCTTGTCCTGAGCTGCCTCAGTCAGTGCAGCCGGTGTGAGGTGGGGCGCCCTGTTCCTCTGGGGCGCATGTTTCCTTCTTGCAGAGCTGAGGACTGACCCCAGGGCCTTCGCACTGGGCGACACCCCCACAGGGTCTCCCTGAGCCGCTAAACTGCCAGGCTGGGCTGAAACGTGGGACCCTCCTGCCTCAGCCTCGCAGAGTGCTGGGAGGACAGGCGAGCCCACCAGGACCAGCCTGAGGAGAGAGGCCCTGAGAGCAGCGGGAAGGGAAGTTCCCCGTTTTCCACCACCCAGACCCCCAGCCCAGCGCTTGGCGGCCTCTGGGGGTTTGCTGTGACGGCCACGCTCCCCCTCCCCCAGACCTTGGCCCTCAGGTCAGGATTCAGTCGTCTTCCTGCTTCCTGGAGCCCAGAGGGGCGGAGACGCGCGGCCACACAGCTGTGGTCACAGAGGGAGATTCCAGGCCTGTTCCTGGACTGGCTCTGAGGGCTACCTCCGGGACCCGGGTCAGAGGTCAGAATGTTAGGGCCAGATGGGCTGAGAGCTGGGGAAACTGAGGCTCAGAGGAGGGACTGTGTCCACTTTGTGCCCAGGCCTGGGAGGGGCCGGAGAAGATTGTGTGTGACCTTCCTGCCGGCCAGCCAGCTGCCCCCGGGTCACCCTCTATGCCACAGGCAGTGACTAGGAGGACAGCCTGCATGGCAAGTGACACCCTCCCTCCGGACAGCCAGGGAGCTGAGTCCCCCTTCTAGTTCGCCTGCCCCTCCCCTCTCCTCTGCAGCCCCCCCCCCGCGCGGCGCCCCTCCCCTGGGAAGAGGCCAGAAGGTGCCGGCTGGACCCGAGCCAGGTCACCCCTCCCTGCTGCTGGGGGGGTCTGGGGACTAAGAAGCCGGTGGGGGGTGCGGCTGCAGGGGTCCCCAGCGGGGATCCAGCTCCTGAGCCGGCCCCTCGGCCACGCCATCTGCAGGGTATCACAGAATCATGGACTGAGCCCAGCTGGCCCCAGCAGCAGAGATGGGGAAACTGAGGCCTGGGGCAGTGGAGTGGCGGGCCTCTGGCTGCACAGGAAGGTGGAAGCCATGACGACCGGAAAGCGGTGAGGGGTCCTCAACCCTGGGAGCCCCGAGTAATCTCTCAGTCACCAGACATCCACGAAGCACCTACCGCGTGCACCATATGCTAATGTGCAGCCAGTAACGATGACGTGAAGCGTGCGTGGGTGTGCGTGGGTGCGCGCGCGTAGGTGTTCTGGCCCAGGGGATTGAACCCAGGAACCTCACACCAAACTGCATCCCCAGCCCTTTTAATTGAGTGTATTATTTATTTATGGATTTGAGGCAGACTCTCCCTAAATCACTAAGTTGTCTAGGCTAGAGATCCCCCTGCCTCAGCCTCTCAGCGTGTGGGGTTACAGGCCCGCGCCAGCAGGCCCGCTGCGGAGGAAGTCTGGCGCGCCCCGGCCCTGTGCCGCCCTGATCAAGCCTGCCCTGAAACCCTCCCGCGAGAGGAGTCTCAGGGTTACCTCTGCCCCCCCCCACCCAGACCAGAAGGGCTCCGAGAGCTTGGCTTCCTCGCTCGCTCGCCACGCCAGGATCGCACAGCCAGCTAGGGCAGCGATGGGGTTCAGCCCCTGCCCAGCGGGCGCCCGCTGCCTGGGCCTCCTCTGCGCCCCTAGACCCCCGCCTCTGCAGAATCTCCTGCTCTTGCTCGGGACCCTGCTGAGCTGCGGCTTGGGGGGCAGTGCTCAGGTAAGGGGGCCGTGGGACGGCGACGCGGCCGGCGGTGCAGCGTCCCCGGCTGCCCTCCAGGCCGACCCGCCTCTGTCTCCCCAAGTAGGGTCCCGGAGAGTGGACGCCGTGGGGGTCCTGGACCCGCTGCTCCAGCTCGTGCGGGCGGGGTGTCTCAGTGCGCAGCCGCCGCTGCATCCGGTGAGCAGTGGGGGGAGGAGGTAGGACCGGGCTGGGTGTGGGCGGGGCCAGAGTGGCAGCCACGCCCCCTCCGCCCACGCCCCGCTCTGGCCACGCCCCGGCCCGCCCACACAGGCCGTGCCCTTTAATCCCAGGGATCCAGCTGGAATGCGGGTGGGGCTGTGGGGGCGGGGTGGATGGGGCAGTGCAGGGAGGGTTCCCTGGGGGTTCTGACCTCACGCAGGCTGCCCACTTCCGGCCAGGTTTCCAGGAGAAGAACCGTGCTCGGGGGACAGCCATGAATATCGCGTCTGCCAGCTGCCGGTAAGCTCTGACCGGTTCCTGCGGCCCCAAACGTGCCCGCCACACGATGCGCTATGATGTGTGGGGTTCATTCATTGTCTCTGCCCTCAGGAGTGCTCACCAGGGGCCGTGCCCTTCCGTGACCTTCAATGTGCCCTCTACAATGGCCGCCCTGTCCTGGGCACCCAGGAAGCCTACCGATGGGTACCCTTCCATGGGGGTGAGTAGTGGGCTTCTAGAGATCCAGAATGCAACCCAATTCCTGCAGAGAGAAGAACAGGACTTGGAAGGTGTCACAGAGTAGGGGCATTAACGCCAGGGCTTTGGCGGATATGTAGGAGTTGTTGAAGTACCACATAAAGCAGTGGCAGAAGGAAGGAGGGTCCATTCTGCACAGGATCAAATCTCAGGATGAGGATTGACTGTCTAGAGTGCTCAAACTTTTGCCAGTAACGGGGATGTTGCTGCACAGAGCCAAAAATATCGAGTTATATAACTGTGTGCCCGGGGCGGCACGCCTCCAGTGAGGAAGACAGGCAGCCTCAGTCACCTCGGCCCTGCGCAGACCCGCAGAGAAAAGCCTGAAGTGGCAAAAAAAAAAAAAAAAAAAAAAAAGCCCTCTGTCAGCCCTCACAGCCAGGCGGCTTGCTTGGTTTCTCTCTCCTGGTGGTGACTCCACCCCCACGGAGGCCCCTGAGGGCCAGCTGGGCTCTGTTCCAGGCAGGGTCTTCTGGCCAGACTGTGCGGGGATCCAGGGGGCCAGGACAGAACTCATGGCCGTTTGCATATGGTGTGATCCGATGACGCAGCCCAAGGGGAAACTGAGGCCCGTGGGGCTCCATACTGGACACTTTTTTTTTTTTGAGACATTATCTCACTATTAGTTTAAACTGACTTTGAACTCGCAGTGTAGCCCAGGCTGGACTCCAACTCGCGGCGACTCTCCTGTCTCAGCCTCCCAAGGGCTGGGATCGCAGGCGTGCACCACCTTGCCCAGCTCCTACTGGACACTTTTTTTTTTTTTTTTTTTGGTGCCGGGAATTGAACTCAGGACCTTGCACTTCCAAGGCAGGCTCTGTGCCGCTGAGCTATGTCTCCCGCCCTATACCAGTCACTTTTTATTGGGCCCCTGCTGGGCACAGGGACCAGAGCCCAGTGAGTCCAGCCTGGTACTGCAAACCCGGCACTCAGCTGTGTCTAGGAAATCGTGAGTGCTAAAGCCAGGACCAAGGCAGGAGGATTGCAGGTGTGAGCGCGGCCTGACAACGCAGTGACTTAGCGAGGCCCCGGCTCAAAACAAAACTGAAGAAGAGCTGGAACCAGAACTCAGCGCAGAGGTCCTGAGTTTCATCCTCAGTACAAGTACTGCGCGGAGGGAGACAAAGAAAATAATGACTATTTTAGTGTGTAGAATGACTGCAATAAGGAAGGAAGAGACATGCTTCCATAGCAAGCATCAGCTTTGAGGTCGGGCGCTGGCTCAATGCCAGGGCCCCACGTAGCCACGGGGGTACCCACCCCCACACACACAGCGCAGGATGGGCTGAGCTCTGACCGAGGTCCCTAGCGCTCTCTCTCCCTGTGCACAGCGCCCAACCAGTGCGACCTCAACTGCCTGGCCGAAGGGCAAGGCTTCTACCACAGCTTCGGCCGAGTACTGGACGGAACGCCCTGCAGCCCGGGAGCCCAGGGCCTCTGCGTGGCTGGCCGCTGCTTGGTGAGAAGTTGCCAGGCCCCGCCCCATCCCAGGCCCCGCCCATCACTGCAGCCATAACCCAGGTCCCGCCCCATGGTTTATTTTAGACCCCGCCCCTCCGCCCAGACTAAGGTTCCACCTCTCTTTAATCCCCACCCCCACTCACTTCCCTCCAGAGCCAGCTCTTAACTCTCAGGACCCGTGCCTGGATCCTCATCACTTATTTCCTGCTGCATCTCTCAACGGGACTCACCCACACGGGCCCCACCCCTGCCAGGCTCCACCCAGCCTCCTCCCTCCAGGGCCCGCCCCTATTCTGTCAGGCCCCGCCCATAGGCCGAGGCCCCGCCCCCCACAGGTCACCTACCCACAAACACATACAGGCTCCTTCCCCGGTTGCTCCCCTTAATTCTCGCCCCCATCTCTAGGTCCTTACTTCAGGCCCGACCTGTACCTTCAGGCTGCGCCCCTCTGAGCTGCACCCCATCGTCTTCCCTCCAGGGCGTAACCTTTTACTCAGACCCACCTCCAGGCCCCGCCTCTCTCGAGCTCCACCCTCCCTAGGCTCCACCCCCTGGCTCCTTCCCGGGACTTTTGCGTCCAGGCCCCGCCCCTCTATGCTCCGCCTCCCAAGTCCCACCCACTCCAGACTCCTACCCAGCCTCTTGCTTCTAGGTTCCGCCCCTCTATGCTCCTCCCCCAAGTCTCACCCACTCCAGACTCCTACCAAGCCTCTTGCTTTCAGGCCCCGCCCTTTTGCCAGCCCTTGTCCCTCCCCAATCTGTAACTTTGGGCGTGTCCACCACTCTTGCAGAGCGCTGGCTGTGACGGCTTGCTAGGCTCCGGAGCCCTCGAGGACCGCTGTGGTCGCTGCGGCGGCGCCAACGACACATGTCTTTTCGTGCAGCGCGTGTTCCGTGACGCTGGTGACTACCCTTCCGGTCCTCCCTGCACGCACCTCTAGAGCCGGGTCTTTAACGAACCGTAGACTAGAAAGCGAAGTCCCATGATGATTGGGCCGTCTTCGACACAGCCTCTCTGGCCCTTCATTCTGATTGGCTACTGTCAGATTGTCCCTCCCTCTCCAGAACAGATGGGTTTTTAACGCTTTCCCTGCCGCACTTTAGCGATCCTTGTAACTCCAAACACTCTCGGAGCGTTTTTGTTTTGTTTCCCTTGAGCACCAGTACACATGAATCCCCATCTTATTTAATCTTAAAGTCACCACTCACGCACTCCCCGCCGGCACGCCAACACCTTCCTATCCTCCCGCCTAGGTGCCTTTGCTGGGTACTGGAATGTGACCCTGATTCCCGTGGGCGCTAGACACATTCGCGTGGTGCAGCGGAGCCGGAACCACCTGGGTACCACGGGTCGGAGGGAGGAGGCGCTCGGCTGGCAGTGGTCGCACGCTTCACAGCTGGGGACTGAGGCCGTGCGGGGATCGTGCTCCAGGAGGGCAGTGGGCCGGCTCCGGGATCCCGGCTGAGCTTTCCTTTGCAGCGCTGATGGGCGGTGACGGGCGCTACCTGCTCAATGGGAACTGGGCGGTGAGTCCCCCGGGCACCTACGAGGCTGCGGGCACCCGGGTGGTCTACACCCGCGCCGCGGGGCTGGAGGAGACGCTGCAGGCAGCCGGGCCCACCACACAGGACCTCCTCCTGCAGGTGTGCGCGGCCTCGGCGGAGGAAACGGGGCGGTGGGGAGGCTGCAGGGGGCGGGGCCGGGCCGGGGCGCACCCTGCAGGCCCGCAGTTCCGGCTCCCTCTCCCCGCAGGTCCTCCTGCGGGAGCCCAACCCAGGCGTGCAGTTTGAGTTCTGGCTTCCCCGCGAGCGGTACGGCCCCTTCCAGGCGCAGGTCCTAGGCTGGGCTCTGCGGCAGCCGCAGCCCCGGGAGGTGGAGTCTCAGCCCGCTCAGTCCCTTGAACCCCCCGCGGGCCGCGCCCCGACCCGAGCCCCAGGTGAGGTGCACACGCCAGGGTGGGGC
Source organism: Dolichotis patagonum (assembly GCA_004027295.1). Classification (NCBI taxonomy): domain Eukaryota; kingdom Metazoa; phylum Chordata; class Mammalia; order Rodentia; family Caviidae; genus Dolichotis; species Dolichotis patagonum. The sequence continues at coordinate 29,102 of PVJX010014765.1, read as the reverse complement.
GGGCGTGGGCGAGGCCTGTGGCCCTCACGGCACTGCCTCCCACAGAGCCCTGCCCACCCTGCCCTGACACCCGTGGTCGTGCCCACCGGCTGCTACACTACTGCGGAAGCGACTTTGGTGAGATCCCAGCTCTAGGGCCATTTGAGGGGAGGCGGAGAGACGGGGTCCTCCTAATATAGTTCAGGCCGGCCTTAAACTCACTGTGTAGCCCTGATTGGCCTCAAACTGGCAGCGATCCTCCTGCCTCAGCCTCCCAAGTGCTGGGATGGCAGGTGCCCACCATCACACCTGCTCCCAGAGCTTTCTTAGGTCCCGCCTGGGCCTTGTGTTCACCTTCTGGCACAGGCCGGGGTCTCCAGCGACCTCAGTGCCTGCCCCGCCTCCAGTGTTCCAGGCCCGAGTGCTGGGCAGCCACCGCCAGGCCCAGGAGATCCGCTATGAGGTGCGAATTCTGCTCATTTATAAGAACCGCTCACCACTGCGCACGCGCGAGTACGTGTGGGCGCCGGGCCCCTGCCCCTGCCCACCGCTGGCTCCACATCGCGAGTACCTGCTGGCCGCCCGGCGCCTCGTCAGCCCTGATGGTACCCAGGACCGGCTGCTGCTGCCCCACGCTGGCTATGCCAGGCCCTGGAGCCCTGCAGAAGACAGCCGGGCCCGTCTGGCTGCCAGGCGCTGCCCTGTCTGAGTCCCTGGAGTTGGCACACACCCTGCAAGACATACCGCACTGGGCTCAAACAGCGTGTTGCTCCTCTCGTCCTGGTGTCCTGGGAGCTCAGAAGTATCTCCCACATAGTATTAAACCATGTGATTCCCTGTCCCACCCTGGGCATCTCTGCATACAGTTGGGTCCACTGTCAGGCGGGCACTGCTGAGGACACAGAAACGGAGCAGACGCTGACTCTTATTTCCCCTCTCACCTTGGTCGCCAGGAGGCTCATGGTTGTTTTCCACTCAGAAATTCTGTGTCTGCTTTCATTCATCTCACATTGCATTCACAGATATCAATACTGTCACAAACAAGCATGTCCCAGAGGGACACATGCCTGGCGGGATATTGCAATGAATCTATTTCCCCTCTTTCTCTGGGTATCAGAAAGCTCCTCTGTGTTCAACTCCCTGACACTGTGCTCATCCTCAATTTTTCTCTGTTACTCACAACCCACCCCTGTGTATTTAGAGACACCAACAGTTATGTCACTTTGAGGACATGTGTAACCAGGCCCTTTCAACTACTGATTTCCTCTTTTGCCTTGGTTACCTCTTTTGCCTTGGTTACCTCTTTTGCCTTGGTTACCAGGAGGCTCAAACCTCATCCTGGCTGAGTTTCTTTCAGTTAACAGATTGCTGCCCATGATTGATTTTATTCCTATTTAATTAATCTTTACAAGCACAGGGAAAAAAAAAAAGAAAACAAGCCAGATGTTGTGGCACATGCCTGTCATCCCACCACTTGGGAGGCTGAGGCAGGAGGATCATCATGCACTCAAGGCCATAGTGAGTTCAAATTCAGCCTGAACTGCATAGTAAGACCCTGTCTCAAAACACCAAGCCAAAAGCATGGGAGTACCCCAGTCACACAGCCAGACTCGGGGACAATCTGGTAGAATCAGCCATGGCTGTGGTCTTGAAGCCCCACCTACCCCCAGCATCTCCAGGAAGGGTTCCGGGGAGTGAATCACCGAGGGCCGCAATCACTGGACTCGGCCCTGCCCCTCTGTGGGTCTCAGTTTCCCCAGCTGCTAGCGAGCACCCTGTGAGCCCCTCCCACCGCGCTTCCGCAGCCACGCCCACCAGCGGGCTGTCCTGGGCAGAGGTTTATTGAGCGCCTACTGTATGACAGGGACCAACCACTCAGTGGTCCCTGGAATGGCCCTGGCAGGCCTAGCCCGGGGAGTGGGGGGAGCAATGATCCCTTTCAGACTTTGTGTAATGGTCTTCGGTGACCCTAATCGCGCGGGGACAGCCCAGGATTCCCACACCTCCAGACAGGCGAAGAGGTGGGGGGGATGCGCGGGGATCGGGCGCCCCCTGGCGGTGATAGGGTTCAATGCACTGGGCCGACCTCACGATCCCCGCCGGGCCTTCGTTGTCCCTCCGTTTCTGGTACCCAAGCCAGCGCCCCCTGCCCTGTTCCAGATGCAGGGGGACGCGACGCCCAGCCAGGAGACCCCACATGACACTTGGAGGGTCGCGTGCAGGGTCCGCTCTGGCTTGGACCCTGCATGGTGGCCTGATGCCCGCCACAGAGGGGGGTGTGGGAGCCACCACGCAGCCATCCCCACGCCAGGAGTGCGGGGACAAATGTCCCCAGGCCACACGGGTGGGGACTGCTGTACACCCTCCGGGCTGCTCGGGTAGCATCGGCTGGGGATGGCGCCCAGGGCCGTCCACATGCCGGCAAACGTCCCCGAGCCCTCTTCTAGTTTTTATTTTCTGACAGGTTCACACTAAGCCACTAGGGTGCCCAGGTTGGGCTCCAACTTGGGATCCTCCTGCCTCAGCCTCCTGAGTGCTGGGATTACAGGTGTGCGCCACCACGCCCGGTTTGGAAATGCTGTCGTTGTTAATTCTTACGGACAGCACATGCGCTGTCCCCTGCGTGGGGCTGACCCTCATCCCTGATCTCCTGTTTCTTGAGTGTGGCCGTGTCCACCCGAGCCCCAGGAAGCTGAGCGAGCGTGGCCCCCCAGTGCCCCAGCAGCTGGCCACAGACAGCCTCATGGCTGAGGGTTCCAGGCGGGCAGGCGGGCAGGCGGGCCACTGGCTCAGAGTGGAGAGCACTAAGGCTGCTGCCTGTGCTGGCAGAAAGTTTGGAGCCAGTCACAGTGGTGCACGTCTGTCACCCCAGGGCTCTGGGAGGCTGAGACAGGAGGATCTCAACTTGGAGCCCAACTTGGGCAACGTAGACCCTGCCTCAGAATTGAAACAAACACACAAAAACAATTAAAGCCACCGGGGATGTAGCTCAGTGTGAGAGCCCTGGCTCAATTCCCAGTACCCCATCACAAAGAAAACGTGGGGGGCGGGGGCTAAAGGCCACTGTCTCTCCCTGGTGAGGCGGGCGGGCTCCTGCACTGCCATGCTCGCCGGGTGGCTGTGTCCGCTCAGCAGAGGCTGTCTGCGGGGCAGAGCCGGGCCTGCCCACGTGAGTGGGCACCGGGGGGGAGCAGGGCTCACGCCCAGGCAGGAACTCACCCCTGAGCTGCACTTCAGCCTCTTGGGAAAGGGTCTTCCTGTGTTGCCCAAACGTGGGACCCTCCTGCCTCAGCCTCCCGCACAGCTGGAATCACAGGTGCACGCCAGCCTTAGGGCAAAGGTGAGGGGTGCGCTGGAGCCGCCTGCCGTCCTCTCCCAGGGTCCACGCAGAAACCTCATTCTCTATACCTGCTGGGCCAGGCAGCAACAGCTGGAGAGGCCAGGAACCCTGGGTGGGGCTCATTAATGGTTACCCACAAATCCTCAACGCCCTCTGATAACACCTGCTTCCTGGGTGAAAGCCAGAGTCCTCCCCACGTCCAAGTCCCTTGGGTCCACCGCTGCCGGGACTCTGGCCTCCCTCCGTCCCTCCTCCCAGCTGCGTTCCCAATTCCCCAGACAGTCCTGCCCCAGGGCCTTTGAACTTTCAGTCCCTGGCTCGGCAGCAGACCCAGACCCTAACTCCCAACAGGCTCCCTGCTCCTCGGTGCTATTTCTCTACCCCTGACCTGTTATATATTTATCACTCAACTTTCCCCTCCCCAGCTGGGTGCTGTGGCCAGGCCTGTAGTCCCAGCTACTCAGGAGGAGGCTGAAGCAGGAGGAACTCAAGTTTGAGGGCAGCCTGGGTAGCTTGGCAAGAGCCCGTCTCGGAATAAAACTGTTTTTAAAAGGGCTGGGATGGCCAGGTGTGGCGCACACGTCCGCAATCCCAGCAGGGAGGCTGAGGCGGGACAAGCCCCACTTCCAGGGCAGCCTGAACTGTCTCAGAACAAAACAAAACAGCAAAAAACCTCCAGGGGGCTGGGATGTAGCCTCAGAGCAAAACCAAAAGCAAATCGCAGCGTGCAGGAGACCCCCCCCAGTGACCGCCCACAGTGGCAGGACTCGGGTGCTTCCGGCAGCCCGCTGTGTGCAGACCCGGCCCGGCCCGCCACCGGGGCGTGGCCTGAATTAAACCCCGCCCACAACACCACCAGGGCGTGGCCTGAGTCAAAGCCCGCCCACCGGAGACCACGCCCCCAGACCCCTCCTAGCAGAAGCCTGAGGTGTCGCTGGCCGAGCTACGCCCCCTTCCGTGGCACCCTGCCCCTTCCACCGCACGCCTGCGTTCCCTGCCAGAGTTTTCTGGGGTCCCCTCCAGGGCTCTCCAACCCTAGTGCTGCAGTTCTGTACTAGCTTCTGGGGGACCTCAGTGAGCCGGAAGGGGTGTCTCTCCTCCGTTTCTCTTTTCTGCAAGAGTTTTTTCTTTCTTTTTTCTTTTCTTTTCTTTTTGGTACCAGGGATTGAGCTCACAACCTCGCGCTTGCCAGGCACTGAGCTAAATCCCCAGCCCTCTGCCAGAGTTTTTAAAATAAAGGGGTTTGAGCCAGGCATGATGACACACCTGTCACCCCAGTACTCTGGGAGGCTGAGGCAGGAGGGTGGCCAGTTAGAACCCAACCTGAGCAACTTAGTAAGACCCTATTTCAAAATTTAAAAATAAAAACAAGGCCTGGAGTGCAGCAAAGTGAAAAGCGGGTCACAGGCTGCGGTACCCAAGGCCGGCAGAGGAGGGTGAAAGCTGGGGGGATGAGGGCCGAGGGTCCCTGCGCTGCCTTGGCCTGGGCACTCTGCTCCCTGGGCCTCCGTCTCCCCTCTGGGAGGCTGAGCCGAGCCGCACGCTCACAGCCAGCACGGATGATGCGTGGGTCTGGGCGGCTGTTTTATTTGTACACTCAACTGGCCCGGTGTTTCGGGGGGCTGAGGGGCCAGATGAAGAGAGGGCGCTAGCAGGCCAAGTGCTCCAGCAGCCAGCAGTGCCGTGGGCACCTCAGCCGGGGTCTGTAGCACGGCCAGCGGTAGGTGACCTCGGTGGGGAACTCGGACGGGGAGTCCAGGGAGGACTCTGAGGGGCTGGGGTCATTTGGCTCAGGCCCCGAGGAGCTGGCAGCCGGCTGCGCTGCCCCCGCCTCCTGGGACTGTCTGCTGGTTCCGGGGGTCGGGTCCCCGAGCTTGCTGGGGGGCTGAGCCTGGCTGGGGGCACTGTCAGGAGCCTGGCTGGGTGCAGGATCTAGGATGGAGGTGGCCGGGGGAGAGGGCCCTGGAGGAGGATCCGAGGCCCCTGGGCAGCTGGCGGCCTGGGTGGGCTGCCTGGCCTGGGTGGGCTGCCTGGCCTGGGTGGGCTGCCTGGCCTGGGTGGAGTGGTTGCCTGGCCCCCGAGGCGGGGCCCGGGCCTTCCTGGGCAGCTGGCGGCCCACAGCAGAGCGGGCAGCCAGCTGGCCCCGGAACGCCGAGCCCGGCCTGGTCATAGACTTGGCCTGGCCTACGGCTGCATGGGACGGGGGCTTGCCCAGGTTGGGGCGGCTGGGCTGGGCCTCTGTGGCCGGGGAGGCGGTGGAGTCCTCTGCCGGCAGCTGGGAGCCGGTGGTGCGTCCCTTCTCGCCAGCTGAGGTGTCCGTGCCAGAGATGGAGGAGGACTTCACTTGTTCTTCTGTGGGGGACTGAGGGTGGGAGGAGCTGTGGAGAGAGCGCGGGCGAGGGGTGAGGCCCCCTGAGCAGCTGCGGAGTGGGGTTTGGGCCACCGTGCTGAGCGTGGGCAGAGAAGGGGCAGGGACCGGGACCGCCGTGCACGGGAATGATTGCACACGCACGCACACACCCACCCACGTAGTGCTCACAGTGCGCGCACAGGCGCACACGACACACGTGGACGTCACACAGACAAGCGCACAGAACCTGCACGCACTCGTGCCCATTAGCACGCACGCACGCACGCACGCACGCTGGAGAGCGCACCTGACACACTCAGCACACACGCGTGCAGGACCACGGCACGCAGAAAGCACCACTTGCCAGGAACACGCGCGCACGCGCCCAGCCCCAACCTCCCCGCGTTACTGGCTACATACGGTCGCCTTCCGGGGCAGGGGGGACTTCCGCCACCACTGCCGGGGTGACGAGTGCCTGGCCGCGGGCCAGGGCCCGCAGCACTGGGTCCCGAGAGCATGGGGGAGAGAGGCGACAGTGAGAGGGGGACCGAGGGCGGCCACCGTGCCAGAGAGGGAGGGGGTGACACTCAGGAGGGCTCAGGGGCGGCGGCGGCCAGCCAGCGGGCGCCCTCCAGCACGCACCGTCCCTGGTGACTCCGGCTGCCGCGTCCAGGACCTGGCCGCTGAGACGGCTCACGGCGCTGTCCACGGCCGCGTGGTGCTTTAGGAAGAGCGGACGCACGAG
>PVJX010014765.1:0-22588 GCA_004027295.1 Dolichotis patagonum | reverse complement strand
TCGTCTTTGTTTGGGCTCTCGATAGCTTTGATTCTGCGGGGAGGCGGTTGTGGGGTGCACAGCGGGCTCAGAGGCCGTCCGGGCCCCGGCCCCCCCGGGCCCCCTCCCCCACCGGGGCAATGCGGGGCACTCACGATGCATATGCGGGGTATACAAATCCGATAAGATTGCAGAGGAGAGAGGCCCCGTAGCCGAAGAGAAGATACAGGGTTAGCAAAGTGACGGCTCCTGCGGGAGGAAGGGGTGCTGGGAAGGGGTCTGGACACCCCTTGGTGCAGTCAGCAACCTCGGCCCCCTTCCTGGAGCCTCCGTGACACCTCCGGCAAGGGCCAGTTGCCCTGCCTTTCTCCCCTGTCTCTGGCCAGCGCCTCTGGCGCTTGTCTCCCACAGAGGGCTGTGAGGCTCCCCCAGGGCCAGTGGAGACCTTGGCTTGGAGCCAGGGCTCAGAGGTGGGGTGGGTACAAAGGACCTGCATGATAAGGTTTGTTGAATGAATAAGTGATGATCTGTAACCTATGCAGGCCTTGGAACAAAAGGCCACTGTTTGAATCTAAGGGATGGAGACAAAATGTAAAAGGGAGCCGATGGGTCATTAAGATTTGGGGACAGCAACGGTGTATTCAGGTGTCATCTGCACTCAGATTGTCTCCTCTCAGCACTGCCAGCATTGGAGGCCAGTTCGCCTGGTGGGGAGAGTCCTGGGTACTGCAGTATCCCCGGCGTCTGCCCACTTGATGCCAGGAACACTCCCGATTGTGACAATCATAAGTGTCCCAGGCAGCTGGGAGTGGTGACTCACTCCTGTCACCCCAGCCGTCTGGGAGGCTGAGGCAGGAGGATCTCAAGTTCATAACCAGCCTGGGCAAGTTAGTGAGAACCTGTTTCAAAGTACAGAAAATAAAAAGGGCTGGCAATATGGCTCAGTGCAAAGGATCTGGGTTCGATCCTCAGTACTGAGGGAGTAAAAAAAGCCCCCAAACATCATCAAATATGGGGTACAGCACCTCTGTTTTAAAGGGAGGCATCAAAGCCCAGCATCCGGGTCCCCTAAGACTAGGAGGGCAGCTTGCTCTCACCCGCAGCCTGACAGTGAATGAAGCTCTCTCTGCAAGGAGCCTCAGTTTCCCCATCTGTACAGGTTCCTTGCGTGCTAGGGTGGCTGTGGGTTTTAGGATCTGTCCAGATGCCAGTATCTGACCACCAGAACACGCCAGGCAGTGCAGGTTCAGAACGAAAAGGGTGCGGGGGGCAGGAGCTCGGCCCCCACCCTAACCAGACTCAACCAGAGTGGGAAGAGCAACGCGGAGGGCTTGCTGTGTTTGGGGCTCAGGGCCCCCACCTCAGCCCACTGAGGCTGCAGAGCCAGGGGTGGCAGCTGTGGGTTATTCAAGGCCACATGGGAAATCTTTGAGCTTGGACGACCTCCTGCCTGCTCCCCAGAGACTGTTATCTGCAAGGGAGATTTGGAAGCCACTTCTGGACCAAAGGGCAGAGCCCGGGTCACCCCCACCTTCCGTCCACCTGGGGACCTGAGCTCAGAGCGGAAGCCGCCCTGAGGCCAAGTCACCTCCAGCCCTGTCTTCTCGTCGTGTCCTCTGTTTCCTGGGGGTGGCACCGGCTTTGGCAGTGCGGGGCAGGTGTGACCCAAGGGTCCCTGTGTCGGGGAAACGGGCGAGATGGCCGGGTGGCCCCTTCGCTGGGATTGACAGTGAAGGAGGGGGAGGGGTTAACCCCTCAATCCCTTTTAAACCTGCAGCCTCAGCAGAAGGTGGATGACCTTGGACACAAGGCGACACCACCTGCAGGCACCAGCAACAGATGGGAGGGGGCGGGGACAGGGGGACACTTCAGATACCCAGGCAGCTTCCCACCAGCCCCCGGCTCCCCGTGCCTCAGTTTCTCCCCCTACTAACGCCCAGCCTCCCCAGCTGGCCCCTCCTGACACCTTCCTCCTGGGAACTAAATTCCCCACCGCCAGGTCCCAGCCACGTGCAAAGTCAGGGCAGAGGTCGGGGACCTGTGGCCGGGGCTGGCACAGGCCTCGGGCGGTCCTTGGCTGGCTGGAGATCCTCCAGGCGCAGGGAAATGGGGTGAAGGTGGACGGGCAGAAGCGGGCCACAGGCGTCCAGGGCGCCTGGCAGGCCTCCTTCAGAGCCCGTGCCCAGCCGTGTGGGCCCTTGTGATTCGTTCACGGGCGGGGGGGGGGGCTTCCTGGAAAGGCAGGGGACCTCGGCAGTGCAAAAATCGGACGGCTTTCCAGGGAGGCCTACGCTATGCTGCCGAGAGAGTTTGGGGACCGAGCAGGGCCGCTCGGGTGCTCCTGTCACCGGGGAGGAAAGCAACCAAAACGGAACGACAGTGCGGGCTTTGGGTTCTCCCTCCTCCGCGCCTGGCAGCTGTCAAACAGCCAGGGGCAACAGAAACCCACAGTGGTGCTGGGGGGGGCGCCAGGCAGGGGTTGGGAGGTGTCCTTCCCGCCCAGCCTCTCCTCACTCGGGCTGGGGTCCACGCTAGCGCCCGGACCGCCCCCTGTCCCCCGGGACCCGCTGGACAACTGGAAGAACCGGACTAGGGCTTGGCTGGCACCCAGGGTGACCAGGGAGCAGACAGGAGACGACGGGGACCGAGGCTGCAGCCCGGGTGACCCTCCCTCGAGGTCGCACAGCGAGGGCAGGACAGGGGCTGCGGGCGGCCCCGGTCCGGGGTCGGGACCCCTCCCCGGATCGGATCGGGGCGTCCCTGTGGGCAGTGGGGGGGCACCCCGCCGGGTCTGGACCCCTGCACGCAGTCCAGGGAGAAGCGCCAGGTCCGCGAGCCCTGTGCTCGGGAACCCGCGAGCCGGTGGGTGCAGGGGGGCGAGCGCCCCGACAGCTCACCCGTGGCCAGATACCGCTTCTCGACACCGGTCCTGGCTTCGAGCGCTCCGAGAGCTTCGGTGGCAAAGTTCCTCTGTTCTAGAAAGTGCTCGAAGCGCCGGCGCAGGCTGTCCATGGCCTCGCTGGCCCCGGGACTGGCTTCTCGAGGTCGCCTGCTGTCCCGCGCCCCGGCCCGGGCGCGCGCGCGCCCCTGTGCCGCTTGGCCCGCCGCTCTGCTCCGCCCCTGGGCCACCGGGCTCCGCCCCCGATTTGGGTTCCGCCTCCGACCCCCCGCTATGGCCAATGGGAGGGCAGGGAGGGCAAAGGAGGTGGGACCTGCCCCGTTTCCCCCGCCGCATTGCCCTCTTGCCGCCCACTGCCGCCCAGGCGGGGTGGTGGCTGGAAGGGGGCGGGGGCGCGGCAGGCAAGGGCACCTATTGTTTGAGAGAGAGACGTAGCCGATTGGAGGGGTGGTGTCAAGGTTGGTCATTATTGGCTGCGCTCTTGAGGGAGGGGTGGAGCTGGATGAGGGGAGGAGCGTGCTGAGGAGGGCGGCACTTGTTCTAAAGCTCCTCCCCTCCAAAAAGGCCATAATTGATTGGAAGAAAGGAAAGGAGGGGCGGGGCAGATAATAAAGGAGGCGGGGCTGAGTTGGAGGGGCGGGGTAAAGTGGAGGGGGCGGGACTTACCCAAAGGAACAATTCTGGTTGGAGTTGATTCTTAAAGGAGGGGTGGGGCAACAGAGTGGGCGGGACCAAATAAAGGGTGGAGGGGCCCCCCCTAACAATTCTCCACTGAGTCAGATTTGGTGTTGTACAAATGGAGAGAATGAGGTTCCAGAGGGTTTAGGTCTGTGGGCCTGGGTTCCCCCCACGGCTTCTCTTGGCTCTTTCCACCCCTCGTGGAGGAAAGGAACCGCAAGCCTCCTGGGAGTGGAAGCCCTCCAGGTTGCTATGGCGCCCGGCAGACTCGGCGGTTTGGCTGGAGGGAGGGGCTCCCTCGGGCCCCGCCCCCGCCCCCGCCTCTATGCGGCCCGCCCCGACTGCGCTCCGGTGGATCCTGGTCGTGACTCTGGGCCTGGTCCTCGTCTGCCCTCTAGCTGAGGGCTGGACGTCCGCCCGGGTCCCCATCTATGTCAGCAGCTGGGCAGTGCGGGTGACCCAGGGTAACCGGGAGGCCGAGCGCCTGGCACGCAAATTCGGCTTCGTCAACCTGGGGCAGGTGGGTGGCACTCGGGTGGGTGATGGGAAGTGAGGGGACAGATGACCCTTGACCCTGATAGGTAGGACGAGGGTCCCACTGCCCTCCTAAATATCAGGAAGCCAAGCCCAGCTGGGCATGGTGGACACGCCTACCACCCCAGCACTCTGGGAGGCTGAAGCAGGAAGATCTCAAGTTCCAGCCTAGTTTAGGTCACTTAAAATTTTAAAAAAAAAAAAAAAAGCTAAAAGAGGCCTGCGGATGTAGCTCACAGCAAAGGGCCTGAGGTCCTGGGACTCCCCGGGTGGACCTGAAGCCCCCACCTGCACTGGTCCATCCCGAGGGCGGGGGAGGCACATCAGGGAGCCGGTCCCAGCAACCCCCCCGCCTCCCCCCGCCCCCCCGGTCTTCCCAGATCTTCGCTGATGGCCAGTACTTCCACCTGCGGCACCGGGGCGTGGCCCAGCTGTCCCTGAACCCTCACTGGGGCCACCGCCTGCGTCTGAAGAAGAACCCAAAGGTGAGCCTGCCCGGGTCATAGGGCGTAGGAGAGGCATCCGCGCAATTTACCCCTCTGGAAAATGGCTCCGCAGTGTAGGACGTGAGTCAGTGGCTGACTGGCTGACAAGGATCCAGGTTCTCCATGCTCAGAGCTGAGGACCAAGAAAGGCGAGACAGATCAGATGTGGAGAAGAGAGAGAGACAGGTATTGGGGCCTGCTCGGCACCCAGGAGACTGCCAGGATCCCTGAGATGGGGCAGAGGAGATGAGCTGGTTTGGAGGTGGGAGATAAAGGTGGTAACGAGGAAGCAGGACAAATGCCTAAGGAAGAGCAGTCCAGGCTGGCAGAAACAGCATGTGCAAAGGTCCTGGGGTTGAGATGAATGCACATGCTCTTGAAACCTCAAAGTTGTCACCAGCTGTACTTAAGTGACCAAGAGAGAGGCTGCTAGGGGCTGGACATTCAGGGCTTTGTGGGCTGTTGCATGGAGGATGGAAAGCCAGGGAGGAGGCGGTGTGACCTTTGGAGAGAGGTGTCTTGAATGGGAAAGAGGAAGAGGTGGCTGTTTTGGGAGCAGGTGTGGGAGGGAGCCGGCAGGGTGGGACAGCGAATACAGGGTCCCCAGACAAGGGACCCTCGGGGCTCCCCTCTCGCCCTGGGGGACAGTCCAGCTGGGTATCCCTCCCAGGTGCGGTGGTTTGAGCAGCAGACCGTGCGGCGGCGGGTGAAGCGATCCCTGGAGGTGCCCACAGATCCCTGGTTCTCCAAGCAGTGGTACATGGTGAGCGGCCAGGCTGAGGCAGGCAAGCACGCGCGGTGGCCACTACCCCGCTGACCCCGGCCCCCCTGCTTGGCACAGAACAATGAGCTGCAGCCGGACCTGAACATCCTGCAGTCCTGGGACCGCGGCCTGACAGGTCAGGGTGTGGTGATCTCCATCCTAGACGACGGCATTGAGCGGGACCACCCAGACCTGCAGGCCAACTACGTGAGGCCTCGGGCGGCGGGCAGGGGCCGGGCCGGCCACCCGGGACACCTCCCACCGTGCTCCTGTCCCCGCCGGCCCCCAGGACCCCCTGGCCAGCTACGACTTCAACGACTATGACCCGGACCCCCAGCCTCGCTACACGCCCAGCAATGAGAACCGGTGAGCCCCGGCCCGGGGGGTGCAGGGGGTCCCCCGTGCCTCCTGGGGATCAGGCGGGCTGTGACGGACAGGCGCCTCCCTCGGCCCTGGCGCCAGGCATGGGACACGCTGTGCTGGGGAGGTGGCAGCCATGGCCAACAATGATTTCTGCGGGGCAGGAGTGGCCTTCAATGCCCGGATTGGAGGTACCCGGGTCCCTCGGGGTCCCTTGGGGTTCCTTGGTCCCTCGGGGACGGGGCCTGGGGACTCAGGGTGCAGGGTGACGCTGCGGCAGCTGGGGGGCACGGCAGGGGAGGGTGGGGAGGAAGGCTCGGTACTGCCCCCTCCCGGGGGCCCTGGACCAGGCCCCGGGGGAGAGCAGGAGGCCACCACGCAGGTGTACGCATGCTGGACGGCGCCATCACGGACGTGATCGAGGCCCAGTCGCTGAGCCTGCAGCCGCAGCACATCCACATCTACAGTGCCAGCTGGGGCCCCGAGGACGATGGCCGCACGGTGGACGGCCCAGGCCCCCTCACCCACGAGGCCTTCCGGCGGGGCGTGACCCACGTGAGCGCCCGGGGCCGCAGGCGGGGACAGCGCGGCCCGGCCGGGGTGTGACTGTGCCCGCTGCCCCCGCCCCCTCGCCCCAGGGCCGCGGTGGACTGGGCACGCTCTTCGTCTGGGCCTCGGGCAACGGCGGCCCGCACTCCGACAACTGTAACTGTGACGGCTACACCAACAGCATCCACACGCTCTCGGTGGGCAGCGCCACCCGCCAGGGCCGCGTGCCCTGGTACAGCGAGGCCTGCGCCTCCATCCTCACCACCACCTTCAGCAGCGGCCTGGCCACCGACCCGCAGATCGTGAGTGCCCCCGAGCCGCCCAGAGCCACGGGGCACAGACTTGGGTACCGGGCATGGGACCCAGGGCACGCACAGCACTCACGCGCTTTTCTGTTTAAATTTCAAAAGAGTGTCTCTCTAAACTGCTAAATTCCCAGGTTGGGCTCAGATTTGGGATCCTCCTGCCTCAGCCTTCCAGAGTACTGAGATTACAAGGATGCACCACATTAGCTGGGCGTGGTGGTGCTCATCTGTCATCCCAGCACTCAGGAGGCTGAGGCAGGAGGATGCTTGCAAGTTTAATACCAGCCTGGGCTACCAAGTGAGCCCAAGGCCACTTTGAACTGCAAAGCGAGACCCTGTCTCAAAAAGACAAAAAACAAAAGCAAAACAAGGATGCATCACCAAGCCCAGTTTGTAGTACTTTCTGACTCATCTTTGGTGCTTTTCGGACTCTGTAGCACCATGGCACCTCTGGTCAGAATTTAATTCTTTCTGTGTTTCTGGTTGAAAACCAAATTGGACGAGAATGAAATAGAATTTCCCCGTAAAGTCAGTGTTGAATCCTAACCATGGGATTTGATTCCATTTTCATCCAATTCTGTTTGCAACCAGAAACATGGAAAGATTGTAAGTTCGTGAACCGAGGCACCTCTGTATTTTTTAAACTCAGTCCTTGATGAACTTTTTCAACTTAGTCCTTGGTGTACTGTTTGAATTGGTAGTGTTTGCTGTTTTGTTTTTGCTTTTTTTTTTTGAGACAGGATCTCGCTATGTAGTGCACGCTGGTCTTATTCAAACGCATGGTGATCCTCCTGCCTCAGCCTTCCAAGTGCTGGGATGACAGGTGTGTGCCACCATGCCCAGCTTCCTTGTTACTTTTGAACTTGGTGCACAGTACGTTTTGAACTTAGTCTTTCGTATATTGCTTGAACTCAGTCTTCGGTACTTTTCTTTTTTTAAATATATTTTGTAGTACTGTTTGAGTTTAGTCTTTAGTCCTTTTACTTTTCGTTTTTATGTTTTTGAGGCAGGATCTCACTGTGCAGTTCAGGCTGGCCCTGAACTCACTGTGGAACCCAGGGCAGCCTGGAGTTTGCAGTGATCCTCCTGCCTCAGCCTCCCAAATTCTGGGATTAATGACCTGTGCCACCATACCCGGTTCCTGAGTACTGTTTGAACACGATCCGTGGCACCTGCTGACCAAGAGCCGAGTCTCAGGGTACCAGGCCCCAGCCCCAGCCCTCTGTCCCCAGGTCACCACAGACCTACACCACCAGTGCACAGACAAGCACACGGGGACCTCAGCCTCGGCGCCCCTTGCTGCGGGCATGATCGCCCTGGCTCTGGAGGCCAAGTAGGTGCCGGTGGGGTCCCCGACCTCGCCCTCAGGCCGCACCCCGTGGGGCCGGGACTCACCACCGTGCCGCCTCGCCCCCAGCCCACTCCTGACCTGGAGGGACACTCAGCACCTCGTGGTCCGCGCCTCCAAGCCAGCGTACTTGCAGGCCGAGGACTGGATGCCCAACGGCGTGGGGCGCCAAGGTGCGGCGGGGCCGGGCAGGGGTCTGGGCAGCGGGGCTGCAGGGCCCGTGACGGCCCCCTCCACTCCACGCAGTGAGCCACCACTACGGCTACGGGCTGCTGGACGCCGCGCTGCTGGTGGACCTGGCCCGCGCCTGGCTGCCCACGGAACCCCAGAGGAAATGCACCGAGGAGGTCGTGCTGGCCCCGCTGTAAGGGGACCCCCCTCCCCGAACCCCCCACCTCTACCCCCCAGGGGCGGAGTCCCCAGGGAAGGCAGGCCGCCGGCCTCAGTGTCCCAGTCCACCAGGAGAGGGTGGGCCGCATAACCGGTGAACCCAGATCCTGCCAGCCAACAGGGGGCGCCCTCACCGCCCCCAGCCCCATCCTGCAGCGCATGCGCGTGGAGAAGAACGCGTCGGCCTGCGCCGGCAGCCACCACCACATCCGCTCCCTGGAGCACGTGCAGGTGCAGCTGTCGCTGGCCTATAGCCGCCGCGGGGACCTGGAGATCTCCCTCACCAGCCCCATGGGCACCCGCTCCACACTGGTGGCCGTCAGGTGTGCGGCCCCGGGCGGGTCTTGTTCAAACTCATGGGGATCCTCCTGCCTCAGCCTTCCAAGTGCGGGAATGACAGGCGTGTGCTCTGCGCATGCGCACCCGGCCCGCTGGCCCCTGAGGCCCCCTCTTCTGTGTCTCTGCTGACCCCCGCCCCTGCAGACCTCTGGACAACAGCAGTCAGGGCTACAGTGACTGGACCTTCATGTCCACCCACTTCTGGGACGAGGATCCGCAGGGCTTGTGGGCCCTGGGGCTCTGGAACCGGGGTTACTATTACAACACAGGTACGGCTGGGCCCGGGCTCCTCTGCTGCCCCTCGGCCATAGCAGCCTCAAGGGCAGCCGAGAGTCCAGCCGCTGGTGACCAGTGGGTGGCAGCTGGCGGCCTGGCGCCATGCAACGTGGGCGCCGCCAGGGATAGCGCCCAGCTGCCATGACCTCTCCCTCTCCCCACGCCCCCCGTGACCCCGGCCCAGGGACGCTGCACCGCTGCACACTGCTGCTCTACGGGACAACAGAGGACATGACAGCGCGGCCCCAAAGCCCTCAGGTGACCGGCAGTGCGCGTGCGCGGCGGGACACACGGGGGCTGTGTCAGGGTGAGTGGCCCGCGGTGGTGGTGGGGCCGGCAGTGTGTGCGCATGCGCGTGTGTGCGTGGCCCCGGGAGGGCTGCAGGGGCCGGACCTCGGGAGGAGCCTCAGCCTCACTCCCCCTCCACGTCCTTCCTTCCTTCCGTGTGCCCTGTGCAGAATGTGACGGTCCCTGTTGTCTCCTGGGCCACCTCTGCCTCTCCCGATGTGGACCAGGGCACTCAGGCCGCAGCCAGTGGGCAGTGATCACCCCCCGCCACGCACACCCCAGCTGCCCGCTGCTCTGCGTGCCCCCCACGCTGCGTGCGGGATGAACCCCGGGCCCCTGCTCAGCCTGGGCCCAGGGTAAAGGGGACACCGCTGTTCCCGTCCATCCCCGACCGGGACCTGCCCGAAGGCCCCACGAGCCGGGGGGAGGGGACCTTGGAGTGTGGGCTCCCAGCTCCGGAGGAGAGAAAGTCTCTCTCACTTTGGGGGGTCGGTTGCAGGTTGGATGGACAGAGGCCGGATCGTGCGCCTCACCCCACCCCTTCCCCACCCCAGCGTCTGTCCAGTCTTGGGCACCACGTCCAGTTTGCAAATAAAGGTTGAAAAGAAGATGTCAGGCCTGCCGTTCGGTGTGGGGCGGGGCAGGTCCTGGGCCCGCGGGCAGGGCTGTGGGTAGGGGTGATGTCAGGCCGTAGAGGACCCAGAAGGCCGTGAAGGAACAGTCAGCTACGGTCCAGAGAGCCCGGACTTGGGGTGACTGTGGGGGATCACATGCTGCTGATTCGGTGTCCAACTCTGGAACTGCCGCCCCGCCCCGGCTCACGGCCTGTGTTTTGAATGCCTGGAACTAGGTGGTAGGGATGCGTGGACAGCGCTGGACTGGACCTGCACAAATAAAAGCACAGAACTACTCTGATTGAGTGAGTGATTGATTTTGGTATCAGGAATTGAACTCATGACCTCTTGCTGGCCCCAGAGGTTTTTTTTTTTGTTTGTTTGTTTTTTGAGATACGGTCTCACTCTGCAGTTCAGGCTGGCTTTGAGCTCACTGTGTAGCCCAGGCTGGCCTCGAACTCCCAACAATCCTCCTGCCTCAGCCTCCCCAGTGCTGGGATGATGGGCCTGCGCGCACAGCCATGGGGCTTGGCGCCTTGTCACCCTTTTGCACAAATCCAAGCCTCACGCGCGTTGCTACCCATCCAGAAGGACTTGAACACGAACTGCGGCTCAGCCTTCTTGCTTCCGGCTCCTCCGGCCCAAGACCGGAGGGAGTGTAACAGGCGAAAGGCTGAACGCTCGGGTCCAGTCGCGGACCCTTTAAGAGGGGGAGAGGCCTCGAGGGGGCGGAGACCTGGCGAAGACCGGAAAGCACCGGCACGTTTCCGGGTCTCCCGCCGGAAGCGGAAGTGGCCGTGCTGCCTAGGGCGGCTGGTGCCAGTCCAGGTAGGGATGGGTCAGCGGCAGTGGTTTTCACGGGGGAAACTGAGGCCCACGTCTAGCCGGACTCTGACGCCCCAAGCCAGAGGAGCGCTTCGCGGGGCTGCAGGGTGGGCTCCCCTGGGAGTTGGGCCGCGACGGGTGCGTACGCGTTCGGGCCGGAGAGTTGGAAGCCCTGTTAACCCTCCCTTCCTCTGTCCCCAGGGATGGGCTCCAAGGCCAAGAAGCGCGTGGTGCTGCCCACCCGCCCCGCGCCCCCCACGGTGGAGCAGATCCTGGAGGACGTGCGGGGGGCACCGGCCCATGACCCCGTCTTCACCGCGTTGCCCTCGGAAGGTATCACAGGGGAATAGGTTGGGGCCAGGAGCAGGGTCTTCATCCGTTCTGAGCCTCCCTTTTCTCACCCGTAAAGTGAGGACCCCATTTTAGGGGTCCTCTAGAGTGGGTTCATACATTCCAGCCTGCAGCCACGCCCCTACCTGATTCTTGGGGCTTGTTTTGTTTTTTTGTTTGTTTGTTTTGTTTTGATTTTTAAAGACAGGATCTTGCTATGTAGCCCAGGCTGGCTTCAAACTGGTGGCGATGCTCCTGCCTCAGCCTCCCGACTGCTGGGTGTACAGATCTGCACTACCACGCTGGGTCTGAGCTTGTTTTGTTTTTGCTCGTGTTTCAGGTTTTTTGAGGCAGGATCTTGCTCCATAGTTCAGGCTGGCCTTGAACTCAATACGTAACACACAGGCTGGTCGGGAATTCACCGAGATCCTCCCGGCTCAGCCTCCCGAGCACAGGG
Source organism: Dolichotis patagonum (assembly GCA_004027295.1). NCBI lineage: Eukaryota > Metazoa > Chordata > Mammalia > Rodentia > Caviidae > Dolichotis > Dolichotis patagonum. The sequence goes on along the minus strand of PVJX010014765.1, from coordinate 11,169 downwards.
ATCGCAGGCGTGCCCTCCACACCCTGCTGAGTTTGCGTTTGTAATGCAGCCGCAGCCCTAGTTTTTACATTGGCAGCGGGCGAGAGAATAGTGTGGGGCGCATGAAAACATACGAAGTCTGCGTTTCAGGGTTCATCAGTCAAAGTTCGGGCCCATTGCCGGTTTGTGAGGATCAGGTCTGCAGCTGTGCCCCCCGTGGCGGCGTAGTTGAGTGGTGGGACAGATTGGTCTTTGGCAGAAAAACTTTGTGGACCACTGGTCCAGAGGACGAAGGAGGGGCCTTGGACTGCACTCTGGAGGCTGAGGCGGGAGGATCACAACTTGCGTGTCCACAACAGTGTGGACAACTTGCTTAGCGAGACTGATCCAAAGTTTAAGAAGGGCAAGGTGTGTGTAGCTGAGTGTGAGGGCGCAGCACAAGGGCGCGGGCCCGTGCGCACACACACACCCACCCAATTGCTGGTGGCTGGTTTTTGTCACCTGTCATGTGCAGGACCACACAGGTGGACATTTTTTCCTTTCTTTTTTTTTTTTAATCGTCGGTACTGGGTATCGAACTCCAGACCGCCCGCTTGGGAGGCAGGCGCTTATGCTGCTGAGCTAAATCCCCAGCCCCCTAGGTGGACACTTCTATCTAGAAAGTTTGCCCTGCAGCCGGACTCCATAAGCATAGACTGTGAGCTGGGTGACCGGGGTTCCCGAGCACCCTATTTGAGAGTTGTGTTAGGGCCCCTGCCGACGGTGGGTTTGGGGTGCAGGCCAAGCAGGCAGTGCCGGCCTGTGCTGGGCAGCGGGTGCGTCTCTCATGGGTCCTGTGCTCCCTTCTCTAAGAAGGCCGTGCCGAGCGATTTTTAACTAGCGCTGTGGCGCCCCAGGGTGCCCCGGATGTGGGGTGCGCAATGGGGACCATGATGTGTCTCCTTGGGACCCCAAACCCTGCGCTTTCCCAGTCCTGTGACTCCGGCCCTCTGCGCTCTCAGGAGCGGGGTCACCAGGAAGTGGGGCTCCACACCTGCCCCAGGTGCTGGAGCAGTGGGGGGCTCACAGGCACCAGGATCTGTGGTCTGGACCCTGACGGACCCTGCTGTGTTCTGTCGCTAGAGCCCCGAGCAGCCCCCAGGAACCCCGAGGACCCTGAGGCCGAGTGGGAGCGGCTGTACCAGCAGGGCCAGGCCTACGTGGCCACCAATCAGCGGCTGCGGCAGGCGGGGGACCAGCTGAGGCAGAAGTGCCAGGACCTGCGTCACGCCGGTGAGGAGCTGGAGCGGGACCTCAGCCAAGTGACACGGGCTGCGCTGCCAGTGACCTCAGCCACCTCGGGCTGACGGGGACCTTGGCTGCTGCCCGGGAGCCTCGCATCTCCACCCTGGAAGCTCCAGGTCCTCACGGCCTCCTGTGACACTGCAGGCTCCTGGCCCACAGGCCTCAAGGGAGACGCCACACGGGCTCCCCCAGCTCCGCAGCGCTTGGTGTCCCCTGGGTTGAGGGGCGAGCGGGAGCCTTCAGGCCCCATCTTTGCAATGGCCAGCTGTGGGCCGGCTGGAGGCTCTGGAAAAGGGCATTTTGCCTAAACAAGTCCGATCCAGGCCTCGGCTGTTAGGACAGCCAGAACCCGCCTTATTCGGTTCTGCCAGGAGCAAGGACAGCGATGACCACCTCATCCAGGGCCCCAAGCCCAGGGCCTGCTGTCCTTTCCTGTCCAGATTCAGCTCCCAAAAGAGCAGGCTTCGTTTAAAGATGTTTCGCAGCCGGTGTACGGCACACACCTGTCATCCCAGCACTCAGGAGGCTGAGGCAGGAGGGTTTCAGGACCCGGTCTCAAAACAAAATTTTAAAAATAGGTATTTCTCTTTTCCCTGAAGTGGGGGTGTTGTCTAAGCCTGCGATAACCACCATGAACTAAAGGCTGCACCCTGGGGGACCCAGCCTCACCGCAAGGGCCTGTCCTGTCACCCGCCCCAGAGCTTCGCTGCTGTCTGGGGAGCTGCCCCCTGCCAGCCCCTTATCACCTTACCCTGCCTGTGTCCCTGGGCCAGGCTGTGCTCTCTGGAAGTGACCTAGACTTACGGCCACCCCAGGTGCAGTATGTGGGTTTTGATCTTGGTAAATGGTGGGCTTGTATGGGACCCAGGGGGCCCCCGGCACCACCTTCCCAATGGCTGGCAGCTGTGGCCAGCAGGCCCTCCTCTCCCGGCCCACACAAGCCACAGGCCATCTTGGGTGCCCTGGCTTTCCCTGTCCTCCCCTATCTTGAAATCAGGCCCAGGAATAAAGATTAGTGGCCTGGTGCCTGCCTGTCAAGTGCGAGGTTATGCGTTTGATTCCTGGAACAAAAAAAAGTGCCAGGTGTGATGGCACAGCCCTGTCACCCCAGCACTCAGGAGGCCGAGGCAGGAGGATCCTTGTGAGTTCAAGAGCAGCCTGGGCTACACAGTGAGCTCAGGGCCACCTGGACGCACCGCAAGACCCTGTCTCAGAGACAAGAAGAAAAACGGAAGTGGAGCTGGAGGGCGTTGGCAGCTTGCTTTATTAAAGGCGCACAGGAAGCAGGTGCCTGGGCTGCACAATGCTTACGGGACGGGTGGGGCGCACGGGGCGCGGGGCTCTAACTATTACACATCTGGTTAACACTGAGGGGTCCTGGACAGAGACGATGGGTGGCTGGAAGAGCTGGGGGAGCACACCAGGCGGGGCCACAGCCCAAGTGACAGCCGGGTGGGAGATGAGGTATCAGGCGGGCGCTCTGCCCCGAGCCAGCCCCCAGGCAGGGGCAGCGTCCATCAGCCCAAGGCTCGGTCCTTGGCCCCCCTGGGCTGGCGCTGGCGGGGTCACCCCATGGGTCCTAAGGCTGGTGACCGCAGGCTCCAGCCCTGAGCCCTGCCTGAGCCACACGGCGGGTGTCGCTGCTGGAGGTGACCTCGGAGCCACAGCCCCTTACATCACCACGGGGGGGGGGCTCCCCCTCACCACGACACGCTCCCCTCACCCAAGAGGTAGCTCAGGGTTCTCTCCACAGCTTCCACATGGGGAAACAGGCACAAGGCGGCGAGAGTTCTGCTCAGGGCTCATAGTGCACGGTCAGGCGGGCCACGCCGGCCCAGGCCCTGCAGCTAGCAGGGTGGTGTCCACTGCCCGCCAGCAGGCCCCGGGGGTGCAGCTGACCCCAGGTGAGTGTGGGCCCGCGGGCAGGCTGCGCCCTGAGGCCGCTCCGCAGATCCGGGCCTGCTTCCTCTCCTGTCCCCGGGCCAGCTCTGCCCCGAAGCTCCGCGGCAGCCCCGCGTGGAAGCAGAGGCCTGTGAGTGACTAGTTAGGGCCTCCTGGCCACTGTCCCTTGTGGGCGTGGCGGCCCAGGCCGAAGGATGCGTGTTTCAGAAGAGCAGCAGGGTGGGATTGGAGGACGCAGGCTCGCCTCTCTGGGCTGGGACAGCAGAGCGGGGACCCCAGCGGGGGCCTGGATTTGCTCGGCCAGCCCCTGTGGCAGCAGGTCCCGCGCGGGGGAGAGGCCGCGGTTCTCTGCGGGAAGCTCCGCCCTCATGCCCTGGTCCCGTGTCCACCACCTCACCTGGCACGACGCTTCACCTCCAGCCTGGTCTCTGGCAGGCCAGGGCTCCCCCTCCCCCACGTCCTCCCTTGACTTCAGGCAAGCCTAGGGCTAGCGTTCAGGTGATGGACAAGACCAACAAGGACAGTAGCCTTCAGTGGGGACGGTCCCCCAGAAACCAGCCACCACCCTACAGCCCAGGCTCTGGGGTCCCAGCCCTCGGGCTGGGTTTGAACTCACGGTGTAGTCCAGGCTGGCCTTAAACTCCTGGTAATCCTCCTGCCTCAGCCTCCCTGCTGCTGGGACGACAGGCGTGGGCCATCACACCCAGCTCCCCCTACCCCATTGTCCACCATGGTGGTGACAGTGAGTTGGACGACACCCCGTGCCCTAAACCCCACCTCCCTCTTGGGGCTCCTCCTGTAAGATGGAAAAGGTCCAGCCCCTGTCGTCGGCATCTGCCTGTCTGTCTTCCCCCACGGGGTACAGAGGGTCAAGTGATCTGGGGGTGCCCTTCCTGGAGAGGGCGGCGGCGGCCCGGGCACCCTGAAGAGTCTCCTTCCCTGGGGCGCAGCCCCCCTGTGCAGCTGGAGCTGAGGAGAAACAAGGCGGCCCAGGCCCTCATTACCGCATTACGGCGCGTAATTGGAGGCCACCTCCGCCCAGCTGGCAGGCGCAGCGCCCGCGCTCCCCAGCTGTCCTCACCGCGCGTGGGCGCCGTGGCCTCCCACCAGGGCTGCCTGGGTAGGGAAGGTGCCGACCCGGGGGTGTCCCCTCCCTCCGGATGCGCCCAGGTCAGCTGGCACTGGTCGCCCGCCCGAGCTGGGGGTGGGGAGGTCTCTTGGCGGAGAGGGGCCCGGGCCGAGGCACCCTTGGGTGCTCGGTGGCTGGCGTCTCCGGAGCCCCGCGGTGCAGAAGCAAGGTCCTGGCCTCCCTGGGGCCAGGCTGATGGGACCCGGGTCGGGCGCCCGCGGGCCGGGCCTGCTGCAGCCTCTACGGGAAGGGCCCGCCGGGCAGCCGGACCGGGCCTGGAGAGGGGCTACGGGCCGAGCTAGGCCGCTACTCCAGGAGGCGGGCCGGGGCCGGGGCCGGGGCCGGCGCCTTCTCCGCCGCTGCAGAGTCGCTGGTCGCCGCCGGCGCCGCCATGGGGCTGGGCACGTAGTTGAAGGGCGGGACGCGCGCGGCGCGGCTGGGGGACCCGTGCCGGCTGGCGGGGAAGCCCCCCACGGCGACGCCCGGGCCCTCGTGCACGAAGGGGGCGGGGCCCTTGGCGGGGGCGGGGCCGTCCACGTCGCTGCCCGGGGGCGGGACGGGGCCTCCCGGGGCGGGGGCCGGGGGCAGCGCGCGCGCCTCCAGGCTCGGGGAGGTGCTGGAGTTGGTCTTGGGCGCCGCCACCTCCTCCGTCTGCACCACGGCGTCGCTGGTCTTGCGCTGCAGGGCTCCGGCCGGGCCTTCGTCGGGCGAGGGCCCCCGCAGCGGCAGGGCGGTGGCGGGCAGCGTGCTGCGCAGGATGTGCGGCACGTCCTCGTCGCGGATGCGCCGCCACGTGGTGCCCGGGGCCGCCACCCGGGGCAGCGGCCTGGCCTCGCCGGCGCTGTTGCGGCGGGCGGCGTCCGCGGGGCCCGGGGCGGGGGCGGCGGCGGCGGCGGGGGCGCCCTCGGGCCTGCGGGCCACGCTGATGTGCGGCAGCGAGGCGTAGCGCTTGACCGCCTCGGGGCGCGGCGCGGGCGCGCGCACGGGCAGGCGCGAGGGGCTCTCGGAGCTGGTGCGGCGGGGCGCGCGGGCGCCGGGCCCGGGACGCAGCGCCGCCGGGCTCCGCGGGGGCGCTGCAGGTTGCCGGGGCGGCGCCCGCAGCTCGTCGCAGCGCGAGGAGCAGAGGAAGACCGCGGGGAGGGCGGGCCGGCCGCGGCGCGGAGAGGCGCCCGGGGGGGCGGAGGCCGCGGACTCGGCGGAGGACAGCTCGGAGCGCCGGCGACGCAGCAAGCCCCCCGGGGACTCCTTGATAAAGGTCAGTTGTCGCCGGAAGCCCGAGCGGTCGGACGACTCGCTGCCGCTGGAGCGCGCCGAGGCCACGCGCACCAGGCCCAGGCGGCTCCCGCGTGCCCCGAGCCCCCCCTCGGGCCCCGTGCGGCCCCGGGGGACCGATTCCGGGGCACCCCTCGCCAGCGGCGGTGGCCCCCGCCTGGCAGGTCTCTGCATGAACGGGATGCGCACTGGCGACTTCTGCGTCTTGTGCTGCTTGGCCAGGAGGGCCCGAGCTGGCGTCTTGGGTACCTGGGAGTTTCCGGGGCCAGGGAGGGGTCCTGCGGCCGGGGTGGCCAGAGGGGACTTCCTGGGCAGAGGCTGGGAGGCAGGCGAGGTCTGGGAGGAGCTGGAGGATGGGGTCTTGGCGAGGCGGGCAGGCGGCGTGGCGCTCCTCGGGGGGTGGCTCGGCGCCGCCAGCTCCGAGATCTTGCCCGGCCGGTGCAAGCTGCGTGACCTCTGCTGCCCGGGACTGGGGATTTTCGCTGAGGTTTCTGGCTGTGGGGGCCCCGCAGCCCCCATTTTCTTCTGCGTGGCACGGGGACCCGGGATGCCTTTGGGCTGGGTCCGTGGCGCGGGGTTGGGCACATAAATCACCGTGCGTCCCCGGAGCACAGCCGGCTCCCCGGATCTGGTCTTCTGGGTGCCCCGAGGTTTCTCTGGGCCTGTAGGTGAGCGGGGGCTCCCGCTGCTCTTGGCTGGGGCTGGACCCCGTTTCTCTGACCGATGAGCACTTCCTGCCACAGCCCCTGCCGCGGGCTGTCGCCCCTTCCTGTGCTTGGACGACTGCAGTGGGGACCCCGTGGACAGCCCGGACACTAAGGACAGGAGGGAGTCGGACTCGGATGAGGCCTCCAGGGTGGCCGCGGCCGCTGCTTGGTGCAGCCACGTGACGATGGAGTTGGCGCCTTCCTGGATGGCCTGCCACTCTACGCTGTCCAGGTCAGAGGCCGGGTCGCAGCCCACCACGGGCTCCGCGCACTCCTGGCGCTCCTCGGCTGGCCGAGGGTCTGGCCGGGCAGCTCGGGGCTTGCGCCGCCTTGGGCCCAAGGCCTGGGGCCGGCGCCTAGGCATGGCCGACCCGATGCACCGCCGCAGCAGCTCCTCCTCGGTGCATGGGCTTGGGGGGCTTTCCCGGCCACTGCCAGGGCCCGGATCCTTGGTGACCACTGGCTCACGGCCTCGAGTGCGGGCGGCCGGCCGCTCGGAGGGCTCGGGCTCGCTCAGGGAGCTGGCCGAGGAGCTCAGGGAGTAGCAGGGCGGAGTCTCGTCCACGATCAGCCTGGGCGGGGCCCGGACAGGTGGCGCCGCCTTGGACAGGGTCTGGGTGTCCTTCGGGCCCGCGGGTCGTTCCCGCTTCTGGGCGCGCGGAATCGCGGAGGCCCGCCGCGGGGGCGGCGCCGTGCTGGCCGGCGGCTCCTCCTCCGAGTCGTAGAAACAGTACACGGCCTCCTCCGTGGGCGTGGTGAGGCACAGGGACTGCAGAGCGCCGTCCCCACGGGAGCGGCCCGTGCGGGGGCCCTCCCTGTCGGGGTGCACACTGGCAGGCTGGCCCAGGGGCAGCTCCAGGCCGGCCCTGCTCTTGCCGGCTCCCCGGGTCTGCTCCGTGCTCCTGCCAGCGCCCCCGGCCTTGGGCCAGTGTCCCGAGCCCAGCCTGGATGGAGCCGTGCGGCCCGCCGGCTTCTGCCTGTCGGCCAGCGCCCGGGGCGCGTCCCTGGGGGGTCCCTGCAGGGTCTCGTCACTGAGCGAGGCCGCACTGGAGAAGTTGACCGGCGTGCCCTCTGCAGAGTCGGTGCCAGAGTCGTCATCTCGGGCGGGGGCAGGCACCAGCATGTAGACCGGCACCGGCAGCGCGCGGCGGCCGGACACCAGCGCCGAGGCCACTTTGCGGAGTCGGGCCGGCACGGCGGCCCCCAGGCACTCCCGCAGCCGCTCCAGCTCCTGGTCGCCGGAGGAGCGGGTGCGAGGGCCCAGCGGCGCGGGCCCCTCCAGGCGGCCCCCGGCCTCGTCCCGCCGGCGGTGGCCCCCGGCCCCGGCCCCCTCACGCTCCGGGCAGGCAGGGGGCCGCAGCCGCAGCTCCACGTCCTGCTGCACATACAGCTCGTGCAGAGCCAGGGCGCTGAGGCTGGAGGCGCAGGAGAAGTTCTCGTCCGGCTTCTCCACGGTGAAGCGCACGCTGCCCGCGTCCAGGTCGGACGGCGGCTGGCAGCGCTCGCGGCAGTCCGCGATGTCCAGGACGCGCCTGACGTAGCTCTCCCACTGCAGGCTGAACTGGCTGGTCTCCGGCTGGCCCTGGGGCGCGGGCGGCGTCTTGCTGCGGCTGGGCGGCATGGTCTGCCCCGGGCTGTCGGGCAGCTCGCTGGGGCTGACGGTGCCGCTGCCCAGCCCGCTGCACGGGTCGCTGGGGATGGAGCTGGCGATGGACGGGCTCTCGAAGCTGCCCAGCGAGCTCACGGAGCTGCAGCGGCTCAGAACAAGCGGCGTCTCCTGCACGCAGTTCTCCGAGGAGCTGGACGGTGTGGCGTCCTCCACCCCGAGTCCCCGCCCACGGCCCCGGCGCGGTGCAGGGATGGCCACGGGCAGCGAGGTGGACCCGGATGCCCGCCAGCCCCCCTCCAGCTCTGCTTCCCCAGGGCCGGCCTCCTCCAGCCCGTCTAGGGAAGAGTCGCTGTCGTCCAGATTACCGCCCTCGCTGGGGCCAGCGTGGCCAGCAGAGGACAGTGAGGACAGAGAGCTGCAGCGAGAGAGGGACAGTGGCCCGTCCTGCACTGCCAGCTTTTGCAAGACCTTGCTGACCGCAGGCAGTGGGGTGCCACCTGCCAGCTTCTCGGGCACCTTGCCAAGGTTGTCCGCTGGCATCCACGCCTGCTTCCGGGCCCCAGGCCCAGTGAGGGGCCGCGCCCCCGTCCCCGCCCCCGCCCCCGCCTCTAGCAGGGGCACGTGCTGGTAGGTGGGCGACAGCTTGATGGTGCGCACCCCCGCGTCGGCAGTGGCCCCAGTGTCACGCGCGGCCTGCTTGGCCTGGCCACCGCGTAGGTCGAGGTCCAGCCGGCTGGGCCGCGCCTGCCCACGCAGCGGGTCCTCGCGGTGCTCGGCCAGCACGGCCAGCGGGCAGGGCTGCATGTGCTCCCGCGGGCAGTAGCCGTCACTGGTGCTGCCGCTGTTGAGGCTGTCGTTGGAGAGGCTGGCGTGCGCGGCCTGGAGACGCAGCAGCGGGTGGGCCCGGCCGCCGCCCTCCCTGCGCGCGCCCTCGGAGCCCCGGCAGGGCGAGCAGGACTGCGCGCGGCCCTCCCTGGGTGCCTCCTGCCCAGGGTCCCCGGAACTGAGGCTGAAGCTGTCTTCGGACGAGGTGTGCAGAGCCGAGATGTCCTCCACCAGCCGGTCGATGCGAGCGACCGCCAGCGCCAGCTTGGCTCTGGCCTTGGCCGCCACGGCCGCGTCTGCCCCAGACTCCTTCTCAGCCTCCAGGGCACCGTGGCGGGCAGGCTGGGAGCGGGCCAGCGCCTGGCCCTGCAGGAAGGGGCTGCCCAGGAACATGGACATCACAGCGGGGCTGGCGGGCTCCGCGGTGGCGGCAGCGGCGGCCAGGGACGGTGCGTCGTCGTCATCGAAGCAGCCCGAGTCGGAGGCGTAGTCCTGGGCCAGCCCGTCCAGGTGCCGCAGCGGGGGCAGCGGTTTCTTAGAGGCGGGCTCGGCCTCGGCCTCAGGCAGGCTGTGCTTCTCCAGGTGGCCCAGCGCCTGCGCCAGGTGCCGGGTGTCCAGCTCGGCCTCCAGCGCCCGCTGCTTCCGCACGTACAGGCTGGGCACGCAGGTGCCCGGGGAGATGGCCGTGGCCGCTGCCTGGTACTTGGCGGGCCGATGGGCCAGCAGGTTGCGCAGCGCGGCCGCGCTGCCCATGGCGATCATCTTGTGCTTGGAATGCACCAGGTTACGCAGCATGCCCACGGCGCCCAGGTCCCACAGCAGCTCCTGGTCGCGAGGGCTGCGCGCAGACAGGTTCCAGAGGGTGCCGCAGGCGTTGCTCACGATGGTCAGGCTGTGCGACGTCAGGTGCTGCAGCAGGGTCTGCAGGCAGTTGTGGTCTCGCAGCACCTGCCTGCGTTGCAGGAGCGGTCAGGCCTGGCCACGCCCCAGGCACCGCCCCTGCCGGGCCACGCCCACCACCGCGGTCCTCCATAAGCCACGCCCCTGACCACGCCTCCCCTCTGGCCACGCCCCCAGACAGTCCCCCCCCCCGGCCCATCCCACCAAGCTCTGGGCAGTCAGCGAATAAACAATTTCCAGTGAAGTGGGATGTTTTTTTGGTACTGGGGATTGAACTCAGGACCTTGTGCATGCCAAGGCAAGCACAGCGCCATTGAGCTATATCCCTGGCCTGAGGTTTGAATTTTAGAAAACAGGATTATTGGGCCTTGGGATTTAGTTCAGCAGCATAGGCGCCTGCCTGGCAAGCGCAAGGTCCTAAGTTCAACTCCTGGTACCAAAAGAAAAAAAAATCGGGCGGGGGGGTGCCGGATAAGCGCCGGCTAGGAAGCTCAAGGCTATGAGTTCAATCCCCCGTACAAAAATAAATACATACATACATACATACATACAAAGCGCTGTGGATACAGCTTTGAGCTCAGTTTAATCTCCCGGACTAACATATACATATTTATTGTACACACTTTACTTATTGTAGTACTATATACTGAATATTTTTTAGCAAGTACTTTGATGTTTATATGAATGCTATTTAATCGTCCATTTTTATACTTTTTAAAAATAACTTGTAATGTCTAAGCATTTTGTTAGGTGCCTTTTATCTGTCTGTCTATCTGTCTACTTGTTTATTTTGTCTTTTTGAGACAGGGTCTCACTATGTAGTCAGGCTGGCCTGTAGCTCACTGTAGCCCAGGCTGGGCTCAAACTTACCATGCATGATCCAACTGCCTCAGCCTCCCGAGTGCTGGGACAGCAGGCATGCACCACCATGGCCAGCGTTTTGTGTACATTTTAATAAACCTTTTTCCCTTTTTCTTTTCCAGATATGTTCTCACCATGCAGTCCAGTCTGGGCTGGAACTGCCTATGTAGCTCACACTGGGTTGGAACTTGCAAGCCTCCTGCCTCAGCCTCCTATTTAGGGTTACAGGTAAACCTGGCTAAATAACAATTTAGTGTAAGTGTATCCTATGCAGTATTTGAAATATACTAATATAACTCAAAATAAATTTTACTTCCATAAATCATAGGTATTATTTATTATCTTTTTTTGAAACAGGGTCTAGTGTGTAATTCAAGCTGTAGCCCTGCCTGGCCTCAAAATGATGGTAATCACCCTGCCTTGGCTTCCTAAATGCTAGGATTACATGTGTCTCCCACCACTCCTTTCTTACTAGCATTTATTAAATATTTGAGCAAGGTATGTTTTATTGTTAACATTATTTAAGAAGTTTTTTGTTGTTGTTCATCTTGGTTTTGGTTTTTGGTTTTTTGAGACAGGGTCTTCCTATGGGGCCCAGGCTCGCCTTGTAACTGACAGCCCTCCTGCCTCAGCCTTCCCAGTGTTGGGGTTACAGGCATGTGCTGCCATTCCTAAATTTAAAAAGCAATTTTTTTTGGAGA
>PVJX010014764.1:32024-44214 GCA_004027295.1 Dolichotis patagonum | reverse complement strand
TTTAATAATTTCTGTGAATAGCCTTTGTAATTCCTCTGATTTGATTCCTGCTTCTTCATTCACATACTTTATTCTTAAGTTATAGATCCTCTTGTCATCTTCCAGTCTTTGTATCTTTACTGCCTGCTCCCTTGTTATTTTTAAGAGATCTTCCCTCTCATGACCCCACATTGCAAGCCTGTGTTCAATTTTTGATAGTATATCTTTGGTTTCTTTCAAGAAGTTTTGCCAGCTTTCTATGGAGTCTTTAGTGTCCTGATAATCTCTTTGAATCTGTTTCATGAATTCTAGGTTTTTCCTGAATTCTTCATTAAATTTTTCTCTCCATTTGTGTTCCTCCATTCTTCTGTCTGTGTCTTCTTGAGAGGTGCCCACCGCTTCTTTTATTAATCTACTTATCTCTTGTTTAATTTGAATTAATATTTCAGTTTTGATCCCACTTACAAGGTCCTGAAGATATCTCTTTATATCCGCTAACGCTGTGTTTGATGTTGCATTTTTGCTGCCCTCAGTCTCTTTTGTATTTACCTCTCTGGATCAATGTTCTCAGGGTTGGGGGCTGGGAGTGTTTTCTTATTTCTCCCTTTCGTCATGTTTTTGGTTCCTTCCATACAAGTGTACAGTGTAATTCCCAGACCCTTTTCTTGTTGGTTAAGGTTCCTCTAGAGGGCGCAGGCTAGGAGCTTTAGCCCTCTTCAATAGGTTATCAGAGATTAGAGTTCACCCACGGGCAGTGTGTGCTAGCTCCTCCCTTCTGGGCCAGTCAACCTTTGCAGGCCTTCACTGCCTCAGTGTGCACTGACCTCAGGGGCTCAGCCTAGTCCAAGCAGATTCCACTAATCCACTCGGCGAGGGGAGCAACCAGCTAAAGCCACTTCCTTATGGAGTTAGGGCTGTCCTGCCCAAATCCAACATGTCATCCAGTCTGTTTCCCCTTTCCCATGGGAGGGTCTTACTCCCATCACTCACTGCGTGCCCGAGCACTGCTGGGCTCCCCAATCTCCGACTTCAGCGTGGCTACGGTAGGAATTCACGGTGCCTCTGGGTGGGTCGCATGCAGGGCCGGTCCAGACAAGCTGCACGCAGGGCTGTTCAGCTCCACGCTCCGGTGGCTCAAGCCAGTCGCTTCGGCGTGGATCGCTTGTTCAGGTCATGCAGGGATTCAGGCGGCTCGAGGAGGGCGCCGTGCTCGCTGATCTTATCTTCACTAATAGTAGCCCCAGGACCTCATATTCGAGTGGTCTTTTGCACTTTAGTTTCTTCATGGGTTGTGAGAGTCCATCTCTCTCTGTTTGGGTCTCTCCAGGGTGTTTTATTCTGGCATTTGAGCTGTCTCTCTCAGAGAGGGTCTCTCTCCTGCTACCTACCAGTCTGCCATCTTGTCTTCTCCTCTTACATTGCTTTCTTGTGATCCACTTTATTCTGTTTTGTTGTGTTTAATTTTACCCTCTTGCTATAATTGCATGTATATTTGAGTGGGTAAGATGGATGACCATATTGTTGTTTTTGTCAGATCATGGAGCAGAACTGTTAACAGTCTCACTGTTTGAATATCTATTTTACATGTTTTAACTTTGTAATTTGAACAACTATTTCCAAGAAGTCAGTATGTAATTTGTTAAGTAATAATTTCTTAGGTTTTGTTGTTGTTCTTTTCCTTTTTTCCTTGGAATTCTGTATTGTTGCTATCCTTTATTCTGGTTTTTTTTCTCTTTAAATAAAATTTAAAAAAAAAGAAGCCTGGCATCCAATCAGTGTTCTGCCACAATGACCCACAGGGAAAATGCTAGAAAACGGATCAAAAAGATACAAGACTTTTGGATTAAAGCTAGCAAAGTCTAACCTGCCAATAGAGAGGAACCCATATTCCATTCAGAGGTAGGGAGCTAACAGGAGTGTGGACTGTGGGCAACACTGCTAGCTGCTCATCCAGTATTCAGTCTCCCTTTGTTTCTCCCAGGCTAAGTTGAAAGCAGCAATGTAGCCAGTTAAAACCACTCATCCATCCCAACTCACTTGACACTGGGGCACTGCAAGGGTTCTCAGCACTACTCTACCAGGATTTTTGGAAAGATTTTACCTTTTTACAACTCTGGCCTCTTCCACTACCACTCCCATCTTATTCATGCTAGTGTTATATGTGAGAAAATAGCTCCAGAGCATCTAGCTTGCAATATGCTGAGGATGGACGTGCGGAAGGGACATGACGTATTGTGGAACTGCTGTGCCAGCCCTAGAATCCTACCTTTGGCCTTGCGGTCATGTGAGCAAAAATAACTCCATTCTTTGATTAAGACACTAGAGCCCCACTGAGCATGGAAACAAACAATCCTGAGTGACAGAGTCCAAGCTTTCATGACTGGAATTGGAGCAAGCAGAATTTCTCCTCTTGAGCTTTTGTCTATGTCTCTATAAAGGGTGTGGCACGAATATTAATCACAACCACTAGTAAATCACCCACTATGCCCAGGTGCCATGAGTGTTTGGCATGAATCTCCTACAGAATTAAGAAAGAAAACACTGCACACAACAGGTAGAAACACGGTGCTCACAATTATGTCTTCTTCAGCAACTTCAAAAGTTTTCCATGAGAATCAAGTGAAATTAGACTGAAAATTCCTTAGTGACATAACCTGTTACATGCGCACTTACCAAGGTCACTGTCCCTGCAGTAAACATTCAAAGAGGAAGTAATAGTCTCACTCACAGAAACTCATGAGACTAACCCCATTCAGAGGGAATGAAGAAACAAAGATTTCAGCACAGTTGTGCCAAATACAGGAACCAAGTGGCTGCCAGGTGAAACCAAGTATTCCACATGGCTTCACATGGGCCTTCTTCAGAAGTGACAGCCTCGATGTATCTCTGCCCAAACCCCTGGAGCCATGAGCTTGTCCTCTTTCCAGGTTGTGCCTCCCCTCCACACATTCCTACACCTCAGGCCTGTTGCAGTCAGAGCCTCCAAAATGCTGACCATCCTGTCATCATGGCAAGGAACTCTGCCTCTCATTCCAAAGGCTGACCCAGCTAGACTGCACCTGCCTCCTGGGATCTGAATCACCTGGGAGCTACAGACGAAGGCTCACAGCCACGTGATCATCTTTAGGAACTCAGGCTTGAACTTGAACCTCCTGACTCTAAAGCTTCTGATCTCAGTCACCATGCTGACCTGTCTTTTTAAAGGTCTTTTTAAAAGCTCTCCACTCTCCCTTTCTTTCCCTCTCTGCTTCTGCCTATGTATTTCTAAACACTTAGAATTTCTTATCTGATTGGCTCTTTGGGGGTGGGTGTCTGTTTCTTTTTATATGTCTGTCTTGGTCTTTCTTGTTCTACAGATCTTACACCCTTTTCACCAGGCTCATGTGCATGTTTGTCTGTTTGTCTCTCTCTGTCTGGAGGCATGTTTTTTTCCCCCTAGTACACCACAGGATAGCTGCTCGTTTACTTAACTCTATCTCTTAAGAAACTCTAACTTCTACACCAACAGCCACCTGCTTGCTCTGTTGGCAGTTGAATGCCTGGAACAAAGCACAGAATAGACACTGAGTATGTTTTTATTGAAGCAATAATTAAGTATGTGTCAAACATGCTGAGGAGAAAGAATGACAAGACCCCAGCACTGGAAGACAGTGGGGTTTCTCCAACAGGCAGCTCAGAACTGGGAACAGGAAAGGAAGGATTTAAAACCAATTTTTCCATTTATTACCCAGAATACAATGAGAATTTGTCAAAAGATCTTCATCACACATGTCTATTGTCAGGAGCCAGTGACCTGAGAGATTAAAAACATGTACTACACAGTGGTCAAAAACTACCACCTGGAAAATGTGGGCTCATACCTCTGCTCTCCCAACCTTCAGCATCCCTGAGCTCTGTCACCTTCTTGACAGTCAAATACCAGCAAGAACAGGGCCTGGCAAATAGAGTAAGTGCTCCAAGGACACACGGTCCCTCATTTTACAGATGAGTTACCAGAAAGGGCAGAGGAAGCCCTGTGGGTCACAGCCGTGCACGAGGCCTCCTTCTCTTCTGGCCCAGTAGAGGACACACAGGAAGGAGTCAGGTCTTCGGCACCTCTGGAAGCCTTTGAGCTCCCAACACTGGTGACTTCCTGCTCTAGAATGCACCCAGAGTGTGGCACTCTCTCCCAGGATTTTAACATAGCACAGTTCTGCAAGCAACCTCAGTAGCAGGAGGCCAGTATCTCTTCTCAAGGGTCTGTTATTTAACCCCTAATGATGCTATGAAACAGGCAAAGTAACATGTCATCTACCTCCAAGATGTGCAGAAATTAACTGGAATTACAGGGCTCACCCCAGGCCCGGCACACATAGATACACACTAAACACTGGCCACCATGATTAACGAGACAACAGCAGCCTGAGCCCTTTCCTCAGGCTGATTCTCAAACTCAAATGTAGGTCAAAAGAGCTAGGACATTTTGTCTCACTCATAACACATCCTCAGATCAACAGGATTGTCTGCCCCTTCTATCCTGGGGAGGACATGAACTCCTGACTATTGCCCGGAGAGCTATGGTAGAGCTTAGCCTTCTTCCCACTCACCTTCAAGGTGGGGAAAGGACAGAAGCTAGTGTAGAGCTAACCCAGGGGAGGGAGATGAAGTGGACCCAGGGAGAGCACTGCCCACTGAGGCCTACCAGCAGGCCTTCCTTCCTTCCTGCCTCTGTAAGTAGCTCTGAGCACCAACCAAGGGCTGAGGAAGCCCAGTGGCCTGTGCCCTCTGAAGAATTTACTCCCCAGATATGGTGAGGATTCTGGCCAAGAGGTTCCCTCTTATCCTCTGACTCTATCCAGTGTGAAGATGAGCCTAAGCACTCTATGCTTTGTATCTGTCTCCTAGAGCAGCACAGAACCACTGATACCCTGGAGGGGCTGGGAAGGCCTGGCCTGTTAAGTAAAGGGAAATCTAGCTTGCTGAGCAGGAGGTTTTGAGAGGTCACAACTGAGCCAAGCAGTCAGACCAACTTCATGAGAGAGAGATTCACATCCCACTTGGTGATGCCCACTATAGCCAGTCACCTCTACCTCCCCTCCCTGGCCCATCTCTAGAGATTCCTGCTGATCATCCGGCCTCTGCTCCCCCCCATCCTCTGAGTCTCACTGAAGAAAGTCTCTGTGGGTCTGGACTATGCTGGGGCCAGGTGACAGACTAAAGGAACCCAGACCTTGTCTAGCAGATCGATCTTAAAGAGAAAAGAACGTTAAATCAGAAGCCACACAGTAATAAGTCTGTCATTTTCTAGTCTGTGACACAGTGGAGAGGCCGGGCTATAGAAATGAAATACAGAGAAAGGTTTGCACAGTTCGGCTTTTATTAAAATTAAACATTCAATATGGGAAACTAGAACATGATTCTCATTAAAATAATACATTTGAGGAAATGTTTCTTCAGCTATCACTGTAACTGATCAAGCATGTGACAAGCATTCTTTTACAAGATATACATCCCCAGCATCCATGCAGAAAACACTAGATCGAGGACCTTCCCTGTGCAGTGCATTGCACAGGGTGTCAATGATCCAGTTTGACTGCTTGTGACAAGCATGGGGACCGAGCACCCACACAGACATACACATTCGGGCCTTGGGTTTCCTTCCAAAGAAAGTATTTTATATATAAAAATTAAACAAGTCCAATAAGGGTTTTTTTATTGCCACTAAAAAGGGAGAAAATAATTTACAATTTATAACCAAAGGTAAGGATGTAGCACTAGGGCAATGTGTTTCTGCAAATGCCACAGTTCCACGCATTCCTGCCATGACTGGTGCTGTATCCATGAGTCACTGAGTTCCATGACAAAGGCTGCAAAAGGGCTATAAGGCTGTGATCACCCACCATGGGAGAAGCCTCTTCCATTCCCATTCAGAAGAGCTGCCAGCTTTCCTGCTTGGTCAGTAGAAAAGCAACACATTTGAACATGAGAGGCTTAGGCTTCTAAATAGTGCAAACATTCAAAAACAATACATTCCAACCTCCTTGATTCTGCAGGCAAACAGAGCCTTAAAAGCTAAAATATGAGTTTGCTCAGCCTCCCGATTTGATCCAAGTAAGGGCAAATAGGGAGCATGGAGGCAATTCAAATGGCACCTGTCCCAACAGTAAGAAGACAGATGTGTTTTAGAAGCACAGGCTTATGGCAGACAAATACACAGAACAGACCCTGGAATGGAGACACCTCAAGAGCCAAATTGGAGATATAGTGCGAGCATATCTGCAAAGCACAAGCCTCATGTGCTCTTCACAGGGACTGGGATGGACCCCTTGCCTAACATACAGCGAAGGATGCTCCCAGAAGAGACATCACCTGGCAGCAGAGGCCTTGGGCAGTGGAAGTTTCCAAAGAACAAAAGGACAAAAGAGAATGAGGAATGGCTGCTGAATCCAGGAACCAGGGAATATAGGCCAGACGTAAGCCCCTCTCTGGGGCTGTTCTACAAAACCATATGCCAGGCTCAGTGCCAGACAGCAAGAGGAAAGGGGCCACCCCACTTCAGCCCTCAGAAAATAAACTCTATAAAATTAACAAATGGAGAGACAAGCAATCCAGACAAATGAACCAACAAGCAGTTTAGATGAGTAGATGCTGAGTCCAACCTAAAATTAGTCCCTGGCAATTCAAGACACACCAGTGACTGTGTTTTTCAATTCAGCAGTCTCTCTTAAATACAGTATGAAAAAGAAGACTCATCTACCTGGAGTGCCTGAAATATCTGTGGTTTTTGTGTGTGTGGGAGGGAGGGCAACAAGGGAAAGACAGCTACAGGCAGGGACTGTGTGAGAGTGAATGACACATGTAACGTAACATTTCATTAACATGGACAATAAAAAGCAATTCATGTATTTTGAAAAAAATTATCTTATAAAAATATCTACAATTTTAGCCTAAAAGCTATAGCTTCAGTTTTATAAAAAGGCAATCTTTGAAAGGATCTGGCTCAGAAATATACAAACATTACACAACAAATATCAAAGTAAGACAGCTCAAAAAGCATCTTAGGGGATATTGCGACTGGCTTGTCATATAATAGAATTAAGGATTCTTATTGCATAGCAGAAAATGAGGTCACTTCATTTGCATAATACTGCAATTTTTTAGATGGAGAGATGCCATTGGGTACTTATGAGAAATAACTTTGGATTCAGAAGCTGACTTCGGTGTTGTCCAAATCAGTATCCAAGTGGCGTCTAAGCTGCTTCTAACCTTGGGCCTCAATTCCATTTCACCGCTGCAATCAGATTTCAGATACGCCACTGGCAAAGCTGCATTCACAAGCAGGAGGGGCCACCCTAATAGGGGCACGGAAGGGAGGCCTCACTCCTGTGTGACCAGCATAGACTTGAAAGTCTGATGTATCTACCGTGGAGAGAAAACTGCACTGGAGATGAAGCAACAGTAACTTTGGGACGGGATCTGTGGACAGCTAGAACAGATTAACATTTTTGTGATGACACACCAGTAGTCTAGTCCCCATGAAAAAGGATGCATGAAGATGAAATGAACATGGACCTTGCAGCACCACCAGCAGAGGTGATGCCTCTTTGGAAGAGAGATGCAAGGTGGGACCAATAGCAAAAACTCCAAAGTGGAAAACACAGTTGGCAAGCTTCCAAGGGAGGGATCTTTTCTGGGACAATGACACATGAAACTAGCTTTCCCCACCTAAACAGAAAATTCCAGTTTCTCCACTGTGGGAGAGAGGATGAGGAATTTATCTTGTATCAAAAATGGAAAACTTGTGTGTCATCCACACACCAGACTCCTCAACCGCATCCTCACCATATGCACTCTCCAACAAACCTCAAAACTTCCTTGGAGATGGAGGAAGGACATTGGAGACAAAAAGTTCCAACTCAGAGCCAGGCAGAGCTCTGAAATCACAGTCATCCCTGCAGCCAGGTGAGACCAGAGCAGCTAATTCAAGCATGGCTTGATTCCTCTGGAGACATTTCTTCTGGGTACACTCCAGCTAAATATCAGCATCTTCTCAAGGATGCCAAGTTCCTAGGTTCCTTAATGCTCTTCAAATGTCTTACTAAAACAACATGTGCTTAACTTTAGGAAAGGAAGTTCCATTCTCAGAAGAGGTACACAACAGTGTGTAATATACAGTAAATACTCAAAGTGACCAACTAGCTGGGGAGCCTGGTAGTCTCCTAGGTTTCTGCAGGGCAGAAGTAGGGAAAAGAGGGATGTTAATCTCCTACAGAATCTGTCTAACATCAGGGTTCATAAAGTGGAGAACCTTGACATCACAGAGGGTTAACCCTAGGTTCCAAGATGTGACACACAAAATTCCCCTCCTCTGACAGAAAAATCCAACATACGCAATTTGCTAGCTTAGGAACTGCACACATTGAAGTGTCTTTTTAAAAATGCAAACGACCTAATGCTCCCTCAAATTTCCCATCCAGCTGCTTGGCTTCCTATCATTGGTAATGTTCTATCAAATTCCTCTTTTAAAATCCAAGTACTCTTGAAAGAGATCTCAAATCCAGAGCCCACTGTCATCTCCTCCCCAACAGAGCAAACAAAGGGAAGGGATGTCTGCAATTTGGGGAGGGTACACACCTTGAAATTGGGGGAAAGCACAAGAGGACGATAAGGGTGTAAGACAGATCTGACTTTGTCACAAAGTGCCAAGGGATAGCGTCAGCTAATATAGTCCCTTGAGTCATCTGTGTCCAAGTGAATCACACATGACCCCATGGACAAACTTGGTGGTGGAAGGGTGACCTTTTACATATCTTCCAAGCTAGAACATTTGCAAGTAAAATGGGGTGCTAGAATAATTAGGCCTGGAAAATAAGTACAAATAGGGGCTGTCACATCATGGGAAGACCCAGAAGTGGTCTCCCTCCCTAAGATCACTGTAAGCAGGGACTGAATCCTCACTTCCTTGATTTTTTTTTTTTGTTTTGTTTTCTTCTTGTACATTTTTTTTTCTCCAGTGTGTTACCTGGGGCTACTCTGAAGAGTTAATTTTTTTTCCTACTCAACAAACAAAACCTTCCAAACCTGGAATCCATGACATCAAAAGTCAGAGTGCCAGGCAGAAGACTGGCTGGTTCCTAGAGAAGAGCTTCCTAGAGAAGAGCTCCGAAAGGGAAGCTAAAAAGACCATGAGAACCTGTCTTCTCCCTGATGCAGCACAGGGAGGCCAGGGAGCAGCTTCAAGAAAGCCTCAGCTCTTCTGCAAGCAGAGTTACAGTAGTCAGGTCATGTTTATGAGCATGATCACAGAACTGCCCTCTTGTGGGTAACTTCTGGAATATTCCAACCTGTTCGACTGGATCTCCAGGAGACAGCAGCATTAATCTTCTCAGGGTCCCCATGAGATAAATCCAGAAGAAAGGTTCCTGTTATTTGATTTTCAGCATAGTGAAAGGATCAGTAGTAAAGAAATACAGTAGATTACCATACCTTCCCAACCCACAACTGAGTGAAAACACCACATTTTATACATAAACACACACATGTGCACTGCACAGATGTGCACGTGAGTTCTAGTTCTCTGTTGTCCCTATATAAATACCAAAGAAAGAAAGAAAGAAAGAAAGAAAGAAAGAAAGAGCCCAAAGGTGCTTCTGGGGCTGTCAGGAAAGTCACTGTTCAGGGCTGAGACCAAAGCACCTTAGGGAAGCAGGAGGTGGGTCACCAGTGTCCATACTGTAAGGGACAATGCCAGGCCACCAAGTCAGAGGAGGGTGGTTCTCACACCACCATGGACCCCCCTAGTGAGCTGCATCCATTTGCTAGGATCCTGCTGCTTCAAGTCACAGGTAGCACCCACATCATCCTTCACCTCCTGCTGGCAGTGAGAACTTGGGTCACAAGGACTTGTGAATCACAGCAACACCTACCATGAGAGAAAAGAAAGTTATCACCATACCTTCTCCAAAGCTATTGAGAGTTCCCTTAAGTCACCTACATCATAGCCAAGAGAAACAGGTATGATTTTTAGCCAAATATTGAAGGACTGTGATCCTGGGTTGCTAGCAGCATGCTGTTTCCCATTCAGGCTTCTCATGACATCTGAAACCATGAACAGAGTCCCTCCAATACCCCAGGATGGCACTGCCACACAGATCTTCTAGTGTTGTGATGTCTGTTCCTGCAAACCCTAGCATTCTGCTTAACAGTGCTCAGCATTCTTACTGGAAACCTAGAAGTTCTACACTACTGTAAATATGTATCACTTTAGGAAAAGAAATGAGTGATTTATAGCTGCTTTTTTTGGTGTGTATTACTTATTTCTCCATAAATATACAAAAATTATAAAGATTAAACAATACCAAAATATGATAATAAAAAGGATATGTAATAAATTATAAAGAGGCAGCTCAAATGAAGAGCAGGCACACAAAAAGAATTCTAAGATTGTGGAGGTGGAGTTACTTGCATCTGTTGAGAAGATGGCACACAAAGAATACTCAAAAACTTGGAAAGGGCATAAGCGCTCATTCAATTCAAAGTTACCTAGGTCTATGACATTTCTAGGAATATCTTTCAATAGGAGTGGTATTAACTTGATTTGTAAAAATTATTTCTACTGAAAATCCACTTAAAATACAGAAGAGTGATCCTTGAAAATTCCAACTTTTATTCTTGAACAACAGCTGGACAAACTGGAAAAAGCCGGTCTATTGAAATTTCACAGTGATATAAAAAAAAAGCTCCCAGATGTAGTCAGCCCATTTGTTCCCTGCAGTTTTGTTCACAGATGGATTTCAGCTTCCATGGGTGGACTTCTTGAATCACTCGTTCATCATTTGCCAACTTTGATGGTGCTACTGATCCAATGGGTCAAGTTCTTAAAAATTTATTTTAAAAGAATAAATGATTCTGGAACTTTGGACCTGAGGATGTTAGCATTCAAAAAAACTTCACAGATTAAACTGAAAATAATTAAGACTTCAGTTTCTGTTATTTCCAACTTCCCTGTATATATCTGAGATGAGATTAAGAGAATATTGCTGGCACACAACTATAGGAGACTGAGGCAGGAGGACTGCTTCAAGTTCAAGGCCAGCATAGGCTACATAGTGAATTCACGACCAGCCTGAACTCCATAGTGAGACTCTGTCAAGAGAGAGACAGACAGACAGACAGACAGACTATATAGCACTATTACTCAATGAAAAACCAAGGTACCTCATTGGAGAAATTCTGCTAAGACCTTAATTTCCGGTAAATTCCTGGAGAATAGTCCAGACTTAGATACTTGTAACAGACAGAACTTGAGTCCAGGCCAAGAGGTATTGCTTGCCCTTGATGCATCTTACCTGTACCTCAGACATCTCTTTCACTAGGCAGCACTTTTTAAAACCAGGCTTGCTTTTTAAATACAAGCTTTCCTCTGGTTACAAAAGTAATATATTCTCATTTTGGAAAATGCAGAACACAAAGAAAAAGATCTTTAATCCGTTCATGCAAAGAGAACCACCACTGTCTTCCTGGAATATTTCCTAGTTTCTGATAGCCATCACAACCTTTTACTGAGGGTCTTGTGCCAGGAAGACCTTGTGCTAAATGGTTCCTACATTCCCACATTTCATTCTCCCAATAGCCCTCAGAGGCTCAGTCTAATCTTTATTCCCCTTTTATAAATGAGATAACAGAGGTTCAGTCGGACTGAATAACTGGCTCAGAGACCCAGGGCTAGTGGTAGGGCTTAGATTCAAATTCAGATGCCAATATCCACTTCCAGAAGCTACAACTATTCACTGCTCCCCATACAGGACTGTAGGACTGAGCACACACAATACATACAATTTTGCAGCCTCCTTTTCCTTAAAAGTCTATGACAAACATTTTCTCATGATCTTAACAATACATCTACTATAAGACATTTCATAGATTAACTATGACTCCAACATCAAACATTATGTGGTTCTCAATTATTTGTTATCATAATAGTCCAATAAATAACTTTGCCTCTACTTCTTTGTATTTCAGATTTTAAGATAATAGAAAATTTTGCACATAAAATTGCATATTTGCTTCTTACCTACTTCTTGAGTGGATAGACAATGAAGACACAGACATGAAATATTCAGCACATATATGAAATTCTTTTTTTTTTTTTTTTTTTTTTTTGGTACCGGGGATCGAACTCACGACCTCGTGCTTACCAGGCAGGTGCTTAAGCCACTGAGCTAAATCCCAG
>PVJX010014764.1:0-31924 GCA_004027295.1 Dolichotis patagonum | reverse complement strand
CCGTGCTGATTTTTGTAATTAACCATGAATGGGATAGCTCTGGGACCAAACTGCTTCTAAAATGTTTCATATTTAGCAAAGGGAAATGTGACAAGTTGGGAGAAAATCCTCAAGGAGGAAAACAGCAAAAGAAGTTCATTGTAATGAGAGCCTTGTGCCGAAAGGATATGATATAAAACCGTTTTAGCCTGCCCCACACAACCCTCCTGTACCCTGAAATCCAAATGAGATGGGATGACTAACCTTCCTAATGCAAAACGGGAAAAGAATACTCCTGCAGTCCAGGTATGAATTAAATGAGATAATAATTTTAAATACTTAGGATAATGCCTGGCACACTGTGTGAACTTGATAAATAGATGTCTGCTCTAACACTGCAGGTGTAAGGAGCTGGGCTACATCATGAATACACACTATCGAGTCATTCTATGGACCTGTGACCTCAGCAACATCAGCTCTGTTGCTGCCTCTGCCCCTTACCGCACCAAAGCCTGCACACGGAGCCAAAGCCTTCACACCAGTTGTCCATTACAGCCCCAGCCTCTTTCCACAGCCCTGAGCTGTGGCACTACAAGGGACATGGCTTAGAAGGTAGACCTAGGTTGGAATTCTGACTGTGCCGTTGACTAGCTATGTCCTTCGCAAATTAAATGCTCAAAAGCTCAGTTGGGCTATCTGTAAAATAGAAGGATCTAGACCTATGTAGTTGAGGGTTGTTGAAAAGACGAGCGTGGATGTCTACACTGCACCAAACACACTGTCCCACAGCGCAGAGAAGGCACTCATCAAACAGCATGTGTGATGGTGACTCACTCTCAGAGCTCAGTGGAGCCTGTCTCCTCCAGGAAGAGGTCTCTCACTCCCTCACTCTCACTGCTCTCTTCTGTCCTAAAGCAGAATATAGTGCATTCCGCTTACATCTTACGTGTGCATTATCTTGTATGTCCCCTGCTCTTTCCAACCCAACTTCTGAAGAACAAGAACCATTCTTTACACACATAGCTTGGCACACAAAAAATTAAGAGTGACTATGAAACTCTAGGATCTCTGTAGCAGTTCAGATCAGTTGGAAACAACTGGAACACTGAATTTGGATGTTACATTCAGATTCGTAGGGGAAAGAAGTGATAATTATTAGCATCTGTCACAGACAGGGTGAAGGGGTGGCCCTAGGGTCCCAGGTCCAGCAAACTCCCATCCCTTCCCCCCAAACCGCCCCTAGGGTGGTGGCCTCTAGAGTGGGTGGTGCTGCAACACACTGACCTGCGTAGCTCCGCCCTGTGCTCATGTTGGTTGGCAGCAGCGTCCACTTGTCAGTAACAGGATTGTAGTACTCCACTGAAGCCAGGTTGCAGGATCCGTCATCCCCTCCGACCACGTACAGGAGCCCGTTCACTGCACAGACCCCTGGGGGTCGAACACAAGCCGCAAAAACGCTTGTGATCAGGACCCAGAGGAGATGAACCCACCCAGCTCTGGGGGCTCCTTTCTTCCCTTTAGGGTCTCAGGGGAGAGATCTGCCTCCACAGGGCTGAGTTTGCTCCATGGAGAACACGCTGCCAACACCCTCTGGGCCCTGAGAATCCCCTTTTCTAGCAGGGTGATTTCTCTCACCAGGGAACTGTCACTACTACAGGGTCATACACAGGTGCACTCTGCCCACACTCTACCACTCTACCAGAAGCTACCCACAGGGCACACACACCCATACCCCGCCTGAGTTAGGGAATGAGATGACTGAGGCCAGGTCCTACACACTACTAATTCTCTGCTTGTCAGTTTTTCCCCGACAAATCCCGTTTTGCATCTATCCTGTGTTTACAATCCCTATGGAAAACGGGTGATCAAAATTCACACAAGGCGGAGACTCCCTCCCTTCCTAATCTCAGAGTGAGCTGGTTTGAGGGCAGGGTCTCATGAAGCTGGTAGTGGAGAGTAGGAATACATAGTCATCAAGAATTTAAAAGGCCACTGTCCAATAAATTGTGTCTTTATAAAATGAGAATAAGGGGTTGGTGGCACTCTAAAAAGTAATAATTAGGTGTTTTCAAGTATTGGTGAGAGGCTAAAATGAACCACCCTCCTGGGTGTGGTCTAAAACACAAGTGCTCCCTATAACTCAAAATTCCACTTCTGGCATTTTATTCTAAAGGAATGACTTTAAATGCGTGTGCTAATTCTGTTGTAAGAACCATTTATAATAACCAAAGCATAGAATAAAGTATATAAAAATTGGAAATAACCCAAGCATCCAATAATATGTTGGGTGTTTAAATCATGATACAGGTATTAAAAAATCATGTAAATTAGTTGATGCTGATGAAAGATGGTGAAATGAGTTTCAAAAAGCAGATTATTAAGCCAACAATCAGTGTGACTCCATTTTTGTTATTAATAGAAATATCTATATGTGAATGTGCATATGTACTCACATTTACATCTAAATTTAATTCTCATACTCCAGATAGACTACCTGTAATTCCTCACTCATGTGGTTTAAAGCCAAATGCCAAGTTATATCACAACAGTATTCCAATGAGTAAATTATTACATTTCTCCTCTTTTTATACCTCTAACAAATCAGCCACAAATGAGTTTAACAAACAGAAAATAGGAGAATAAAGGAAATAAACTGCTGGAAAGTCACCTGTTTGCATTCCAGTCTGGGAAGGTGGGCTGAGCCAACATCTCCCAGGGCAAAGAGGCATAAAAATATACAACATAGGATGTGACTCAAGGGTCAACGGTCTAAAAAAAGTCACTGATTAGGGGCTTCAGGCTCTGGGAAATATAAACATACTTCAAGGTAAACCATGTGTCTGGGAAGAAATTAGGGGAAATAAGGGAAAGGAAGGGAAGGAGAGACAGGAAGTACAAAGCACAGAATAAAGGAAGTGGTTCCACTGGACAATCAATTATGGATCAGACTCTCCTTGCAAGGAAGGAAACTGGATTCAGGTGAAAGTGAGAGGTTCTCCTAGCCAGGCTCTGGCAAAGAAAACACAGAATCAAGTATCATTATCTGGGCCATATCCATGCAGCCCTGTGCTTAGCTACTGCAAAGCCACTGCAGAGGCAGAGGCCAGTGGCAACCAGTGGGCTTTTCTGGGTTTGCGCACAACTTTGTGTAGTTAAGTCATCATACCTCGACACACCTATCTGGAGATCTTGTGGCAAGCTTTGTGGGTCTCAAGCTCTTTTCTTCCTACACCAGAGCCTAACCAGTAAACAGATGCTCCCTGTTTAGAAGCCAAGCTCAGCTCCGGATCCTGACAGGTTTTCCGCCCTTTCTTTCACTCAGAGCCACCGTCTACATTCCAGGAGAAAAGACCTCTGACCCCCAAAGGGAGGAAGGAGAGAGAAGGAATATTACCCGCATTGCGCCGGCACATGTTCATGTCTGCCACTTGCTTCCAAGTGTTTGTTCCAGGGTCATAAACCTCCACACTCTTCCTCACCAAGGGCCCATCATGCCCACCGGTGGCGTACAGCTGTCCGCTGAGCACCCCAACCCCTGAAAGACAGAGCACAGGGTCCCAGCCTCAAGCTGACCATAAGAACCGGGAGGGCTGGTGTCCAGTCCTAGACAAGCCATTGCCAGCAGGGTGGCTTGGGGAGTTCAGCTTTGTCTCCCTGGACCTCGGGGTCCTCATGTGTAAAACAAACATAGTAATTCCCTGCCTGCCTCTTCTTAAGATTGACAATGTGTAAATGTTGAAATATAAAGCAAGTAAGACCTTTAAAACATATATATGTATGTTTTATATGTAACATATTACACAAGATATATAAATATATATATTTGCATGTATGGGTGGGAGTGTGATAAGCGACAGAAAAAGGAAGACTGAAAGAAATACACCAAAACATTACAAGTGATTATTTCTGGACAGGAAAATTACATGTGCTTTCCTTTTTGCCCATCATATTATCTTGTCTTCCCACAGTATTGAATTACTCAGGCTTATATCAGTTGCATAAAAAAAAAAGTTAAAAGCGGAAGTAGGCACACTGCAGGAGCACTGAGCTCATTATTAGGGAGCCCTCCCTGGTGGTCTTTCAGGCAGACACTGTTCTTCCTGCCCACTTCTCCTCACCTGGGCAGTAAACGGCATTCGTGACATCATTCACGGTATTGATCAGCCAGAGCAAAGTGCCGGAATGGCATCACTTACAAGTGTTAGGTGATCTAGAGACAAGACGAGGAGATAAAAGCCACAGAGGGGGATGGCGGCACCTAGAAAGAGTGAAGGATCTGCTGGCGGGGACCCCTGGGTTCTGCCTTGCTGTGTGCTCTCTTTCAGAGCCTCAGCTTCCTCACTCATACAGGGAGGGAGTTGGAATGGATCGGTGGCTCCCATGGACTAACCTCCTCCACGACAGGCTGCATCTGTCAGGCCTGTCATCTCTGAAAACACAAGTCTCAGGGCCTTGCTTCCAGACACTGGGGAGCTGACTGAAAAAGTTCCTAAGGAAATGGGAACGTGCAGCCAAGTTTTAGGTCCAAGAACTAGATTTGCAGAATATAAACTTCATATGGACAAGAACTTTTATGTCTATGTCCTTGTCTATTTCCCTGTGCTTGGCGGTGGTAGGTTCTCAGCAGACACTTGATGAATGATAAAATATAAAAAGTCCTTCCAGCAATTATGCTAGAAACCATTTGTTCTAGCAGTTGCCCTGAGCTAACAGCAGATGGTGCTGTCATATCAACAATGACTAGAGAAAGGATATGTATGGGTTTACTAAAACAGTGAATTTCAAAGCTGCCTCACCTTGCAGTCCCCAGGCTGGGCAGGAACCTGCACCCCCAGAATCCTGAGACGGCCGTTTCCCACCCCCATGGGTGAATGTTGCCCACAGTCTGCTGTAAAACCCAGACACTCTGGGATACTACTATCCTAGCAGCTCTGGGCTTCCCTCAGCAGCCTGATGCTTACAAAACTGAAGAGGTTCTTGGCACCTAGAGCCACAGGGACTCTGGGTACCTCAAGGGGCCTACGACAGCCAGAAGACAAGGCCTTTGGTCCCTGGGTATTCAGTTTCCAAAAATAAAATACCCACCACAACTAGTCTGCAGGCTCCCAGCTCCAGAGGTGAGACTTCCTTATATCTTAGGAGAGTAAAGCACTGCAGAAAGGTAGACAGGGAAGCCCAAAGCCAGGGCCGAAAGAAAGAGCTCATTCCCTAAGTAAAGGTCAATGTACCTCCAGGGGACAGAGAAGCAAAGATTACACAATCCTCTTCTCCCCCGGCCCCTAAATCTCAGTGAAAAGCAGGAACCAGGCTGAGTGATATCAGTCCAGCAACAACTCCTAAACAAGTTGCAGAGACAAAGCAACTGTGGTGTCCAAAAGCAGCGCCACCTGCCAGGTGCACCTGGATGTTCAAAGGCAGCTGGGGAGCCCTGGCTCATCTGGGCAGCCTTGTCACATTTCTGCTGGGGAGGAACAGCCAGAGCTCCATGTGTGCAACCCCAGGCCTACTGAGCTGCTCATATATGCCTAGACCACGTGCACTTACCCTCATGCCTCGAGTTAAGATCTGGAATTACTAGGATGTACGAACACTCTAGTAACATTAGACATTTTATGAAGGGACAGAATCATGGGGTTTATGAGGTGAACCTGGCCCTTTGGAACATTTGCAACCCATTCCTATCACAAGCAGAGATGATTCTTAAATAGAATCATACGGATTCTTCTTTTATAACCAGTGGACACACAAAACTTCTGGAAAACTTTAACACAGCATAATTAAGGAGTTCTGAGAAAGTGGTCGTGTCTGTAGTACTCGAAAATTGATCACAAGTCAGTACCCAAAAGGGTGAGACAGAGCAACAACACTGAGAATGCTCCCAGGTGTGGCTTCCCTTCCCAGAAGCCACACGGCATAGCAACTACATCCAGGGCCTCCTCCTCCCCTCTCTGACCCCTTCTGTGGGCCTCTAGAATAAGGGGGAGACAAGGAAGAGTAATGGGTGCCACTGCTGCAGCTCAAGTCAGCCCACAAGATTCCGAAGTAGAAAACCAGTGGGAGAACACTTCTTTCCATGTTGAGGAGGGTGCTGCAGTGAGGAAGCGGGAATGAGGAACGTAGGTTTATTTCTAAATATGAACACCAGTAGACTGGCTTTCAACCCCAAGACAGGAACTTCAGAAAGGCAAGTTGGACTATATCACCTCAAGCTGGGGACAGCCATGCTGGTCCTACTACCTCAGAAGAACAAGACTCTGATTATTTGGAGATTTAAAAATCCAGTTGAGCCAGACGGGGCAATACATGCCTGTAATTCCAGCACTTGGGAAGCTGAGGCAGGATGACTGCCTGGATGTTGAGTTATATAGTTTTAAGCTTGAGCCGTGAGTATGGGCTACGTCGTGAGTTCAAGGCCAGCCTGAACTACCTAATGAGACCTTGTCTCAAAAATATCTCAAAAAAAATCTAGTTTGGAGAGAGAATCCTCACTCTTCCAGCTACTAATTCTATAACCTTAGGCAAATTGTCCAACCCCTGGAAGACTTACTTTCAAAATCTGGTAAGTGTAATTAATACCTGTGCCTACCTTTCAGGGGTGTGGTAAAGATTTAATATAGGGAGACATAAAAATGATATATTAGGACAGCGCCTGGCTTATAGTAAGCCTTCACTTTCAAGAGATGTGGAAACAGAAGGGAAGACAATAAAGAAAACCCTGGACCTTCCATTCTCTAGTAAAGGGGTCCCCTAGGAAAGGCTCATGAGTAAGTGCTGTGTCTAGCTGCTAAGATGCTTGTGAGATTATATACAGTAAAAGGAAAAATGAAGGCGGTTAGAGAAGGTGCAATGTCAAGTAGTTGAGCTCAAGAACAGCTGGGAGCCAGACATACAGACCCTGCGCCCTGGGCACCTCCCTGCACAATACCTGCACCACTGCGGCGCGTGCTCATGTCGGCCACGTATATCCACTCGTTGGTCGCTGGGTTGTACTGCTCCACGGTGCTCAGGCACTGGCGGGAAGCCCCGTCGTAACCCCCAACAGCATACAGCTTCCCTGGAACAGACGACAAGGCTGAGGGTGGTGCTGGGAACATTTGGCTGATGCTCCATCTTATACCTACTGGGGCCTCTTTACCTCAGTCAGGGCTCTGAGCCCCCCTTTTTTCCAGGGGACCACGGACCTATTCGCCAAACTGAGGAAGCATCCTTCACATCCCTGCCTTCTGCCTGCTTATAAACCATAAGCTCTATCAGAGTAATCCTGAATCTTTCTAAATAACAACCCCAAACACCCTCTGCAAAGCTGTGACCTGGTACCCTTGGGGTACAACATATTTTGAGGGATGGACCAGGTTAAGATGTCTCTGAAGCAAGGCACCAGCACTGGATAAACAGAAATCTAGATGATTCTCAGTTATAAGCAGGCAGCCAACTGCCTGGTTAAAGACTCATAGTAGCGTGGAATAAATATGAAAAACATTTCTTCAGTGAGAACCCAAATACTATCTCAAGCGTTGTTTCCCATTCTTCCCATAGCGCTGGCCAGTAGAAGGTGTGAATGGGGCATTCTGCATATAAGGAGGCTGAAATGTCTAGTACTTTTCTTCAGGGTACCCTGCGATTGCTGAGTGATACCTAGTTACCCTGAAGGATCATCACCTATTTTAAAATAAAAAATAACAGTAAGCCACTATCTAAGAGCACCATTTCCACTTGGAGTATGGGGACAGGGAAAAAGCTCAAACATGGATCAGAAAATTAGTACTGTATTTGAGATGTTTGAGAGTACAAACATTTTGGGTTCAGCATTTAATCTTAGAATGTAATGGGACAGTTCCTTCTGTAGCAGACAGGGGTAGAAGCCCTACCACACCCTGTAGGTCTCGATCTACAGGCGCATATGAATTATAACAAGGATCCTGTATGCTAGCCTCAGGCTAAATATATATTACCAAATGCAAATCCACATAACAGGATTACCTAAACAATAGTTTCTGTGGATATTATGTGCTTTTCTAATTCCAGAAGCACAACCAGAAAGTGAAAATGTGTGATTAAGTTAGAAAGACTCTTAGACTTAAGAAAATGTGCTGTACCATCTGGGATACTTATACTGCAAATGTAAAACTATTTCTTCTATTGACACTGAGCCTGGTTTTGTTTTGTGTCCCGGAGACCTCTTGGTGACCTTTCTGGAAGACACAGATCTCTCCCCTGCTGTTCTGCCCTCCCCAGTGTCAAACCAAAAGCAAAGCTGAGCATTTTCTCCAGGGTCCAGGCCACATGCCCATGTGTGTTGCTCAATGCAACCCTCTCTGAGACACACACACGCCCTTGCTTTGCTGGCACTTCTGCTGGAACTCTGATTCTCACTGCTCTTTTCCCTGAGGAATGATTCTTCCAGGCAACCAGGAACAAATCATCCTGATTTCCTCCATGGGCTTCTGGTGTCACTGCCACTTCAGAGTCACCAAAACGAGATGAGGAGAGGAAGGAGAGTAAACCAGACTGGGAGAGAGAGTTGGATGGATCTGTCTATGTTTCCTCACTACATACTCTCACCAGAGCTGTAAACTGGACTCTTCCACCCCAAGGGGACTCAGCCCACAGTGCTTCAGATTCAGGAGGGTGAGAGAAACAAATTCCCAGGGTGCCCTCTATATTCATGAAGCATTCTACAAGACGGCCCTTCTTCCACACTGAACACACTCACGAAAGTCATCAGGAAAGTCTGTAAGCCACTACCATTAAGGCACCTCCTCTAGCCTCCATTATCCATGCTTGGCTTTAAAAAAAAAAAAGAAGAAAAAGAAAAAAAAAGCCCCACTCCAGGTTTCACTTTGACTCCGTTTTTTTTTTTTGTTTTTTGTTTTTTGGGTTTTTTTTGGTACCAGGGATTGAATTTATGACCTCACGCTTGCCAGGCAGGTGCTTATGCCACTGAGCTAAATCCCCAGCCCTGGGTTTTGCTATTTTTAACCCCTCCTCTATTGTTTAATATTCCTGGCCAAGGAACAAGGGGGTAAATGGGAAGGTGGCTAGACAAAGCACTTACATTTGGCAGACAAAGCAATTTCTGTGCCACTATGAGGATGAGACTGCAAAAACAATTTATCTTGGTAGAAGGACAAAATCCCTCCACTCGCTGAGACAAGATGACTTGTTCAGCATGTTAGAATGACACAGCTTGCAGTAAAAACCAGTATAGTGAGAGAAAAGAATGTTTCATTTCTAACTCAATGCAATGTTACACTTTGCCTAAAACACATTTGCATGTTCTCATGTGTGCAAGTGGGAGTGAGAATGTCTGTGCATCTGTGCAAATGAACAGATACTCCAGTTAAGCTCCATTATCAGGACAGGCACTGACACATGGCTGTAACACTTCTCCCCATGAGCATTTGCCAGTGTCCTGAAGGAGCACGACAGTGAAAAAGCACTGGGAGGATTCAGAAGACCTGGTCTTGAGCACAAGCCATACTATGTACTATCGTTGAAACTCTCCGGGACTCAGTTTCTTTATCTGGAGAAAAATTTGAATCCTATCTGTCTTCTGTGGAAGAGTTTTGGGAAGAAAATGAGAGACCAATAATTTATGATACATAGTCTGGTCAGATTCCAGACCTCATCATTCTCTCCTGCCTCACCCCACACACCTTTCCTAACTAAGAGCTGCTTCCTCAACAAGAAGTCCACCCTGTAAAGAAAGTCTAGGACCTGGGAGGAAACACCTACTTCATTCACTGCTAATGTTCAACATAGTAATGTGAGGGCAAAATTAATTAAATACAAACACTCACCCCCACCATACTATTCTCCTAGGGTTTATGCTGATTCTGGGTCCCCCACTTCCTGTCCCCATGCCTCCACCTTTAGCAGAGCTACTGACAAGTGACAGCCTGGCACTTCCCCCTCTAGGTAACCCCCGGCCCTCCTCAACCCACCTATCATAGACTTAGGCCAGGAGCTCCCCTCCCTGTTAAACCAGGACCACAGTACCTAACGCAGAGCAGTGCTCCGCAGAATAGAGCCCCAGGACAGGAAGCAACAAGGACCAAGGTGGACCCAGCCAGCCAAGCCTGCAGGCCCAGCTGGGGACACGCCAACACCCCAGCTCTGCTCCTTACCCTCCACAACACCCACACCCACACTGCTCCGCCGTGTGTTCATTGGGGCCACAAAGAACCACTCGTTGGTCTTGTAGCTGTAGGCTTCCACCGATGCGAGGCCTAGAGACAAGAAACTCATGAGATTTCCGGGAGGCCTTACCCAGCCTTCCCAGTGAAGGTAAGTGGGGTGGGGGAGAGTATGCACTGAGGGATGAAAATTCAGATGCATGATGCAGTGGTACCTTTGCCTGCTCCAGTGCCTGTAGCAACTACCCTGAAACATACCTGCGGGTCTCCCTGAGAGCACCACTAAGATGACTCAGGAGGTGGGTCATATGTGGATAAAGGGTGTACCTGAACGGCACTGTACATGCAACTCACTAAACTCACAAAACAAATACTCTGCTTCCAAGTACTCACCTAAGGTTACTTTAGGGAACACCTATGCCATGTTTTTTCCTGGCCTTTCTCTATCTTTGAATCTGGAAAGCTGACAACTTGACTTCTATAATTTCCTTGCAATGAGGAGCAACCAAGTCAATGAGACCTAAGCCAAAATACGATTGGGGGTGTTATAAAATAGCTTTTCTGATACAGGTACCACACTTTCCCACCTCTTGCTACCTAGAACATGTGTTGGCTGGAGTTATAATAAGCATACTGTGATTCTGAGGAAAAGACCAAGAGAATCTTAAAGAACTTAATTCTCATATCCTTAAGCAATTAGATCAGGTCAGAAACTGCTTACATATAGTTTTCTTGTTCATTATTAAAATTAAAACCCTCATTTTTATAGCCATGGCTTCCTACTTATAGCCAAAAGTAAGCCCTAAGCAAAACAATACACTACCCTTTTATTGTCTTTATTCCCAAGTCCTGCTCAATAAACACAACCTCCACAACAGCTAAAGACCATGGACTCAGCAAGGCAAAAAGAAGGCTGAGAAAATATCAATAAATTGTGAAGACACAAATGAAAATTCAGGGAAGTAAAAAATATTGTCTTTGTCAGCCTTGGAGCAAAAGAATACCATGTTACATTTTAGTTTAATAGAGTTACAGTCTATAGGGATATCTACCCAATATAAGGGTAGCAATGAGATCATCTGAGTCCATGTCCACTAATGGGTTCAGACTGGGATTCTGAGAAGACCGATAGAACCCAGAAGGTGATCCCCACTGTGGAAGAGCCTTGCAAGACCCGGAGGCAGCAGAAAGGACAATGGCAAGATGGACAGTTTGGTCCCTGGTGCGGCCCGTGTCAGGCCTCTTCCTACTGCTGGGCCTCAGTCTCCTTGTCCACTTAGCAGAGGGCTCAGACAAGAGTCCTCAGGTGCCCTCCAGCTAAGCATGCTGTCGTTCTGAGGCTCATGTTCTAAGTAAACAGGCTGCCAGACACTGGAAAGCAGGAAAGGGCCTCTTCTGAGTGTGGGGTCCTTCCTAGAGCCCACTCACTGCATAGCTACGTATCACAAGAGCTAGGTGAGGAAAGAGAAGGATCTGAATGCCATATGGGCCATGTGATAAATTTGGTCCCTTGGGTGGTGCTATTGGGTAATGTTGGAACCTGAAGGAGAAAAGGCTTTGGGAGAGCCCTTAAGTCACTGGGGGGTGTCCTTGAAGGGGATGGTGGGATCCCAGACTCTTCCTTTTTGCCTTCTTCCTTATGCAGCGAGCAAGTTTGCTCTGTCCTGCACCCCAACAACCACGTGCAGCCTTGTGGGCCACAGCAAGGGAGCTAATTAGTCATGGACTGCAGCTTCCAAACTGAGCCAAAATTCACCTTTTCTCTTCATAAGTTAACTATCTCCACTACTTCATTCTGTTGACTGAACCCAGCTAATAGTGATGGCTATGTTCCTGGGCTATACATGGACAGGGATTAATAGCGAACTGGTTGAGCAACACGAGGCTGTATGGAGAGTACAGTGCAGACTTGGAGGGGCAGGAACACATCCCAGACCTACCAGTGCTGCCATCAAAGCCGCCCACTGCGTAGAGCAGATCGTTGAGCACCGCCGCGCCCAGCGTGCTCCGGCGCTCCTGCATGCTGGCGATGGACGTCCACTGGTCCTTCACACCATCATACACATCCACTGTCCTCACCCGCAGTGAGCCATTAAACCCGCCCACAGCATACACGTGGCCGGCCATGAACACCACACCTGAGGCACAGGAAACCAAGGCCCTGAGGTCAGGTCAGGTGGGTAATCACCTAACCTGATAGACACCAACAGGAGAGTCAGGCAGGCACACGAGTTCCTCACTGCAAAGATAACCTCCAACTTTACACATCTGGAAGTCACTATGGGACTCATGGGAGTTCTTTTCCTAGTTGCTTTTCTAATTTTGATTAATTCAAGTGATTACATGAATAAGTTTGAACTTCCAGCCACATACAAAGTGACCTCAGAAGGGGCAGCCAAAAACTGTGCAGGCAGGGAAGGGAGGGGACTCTGAAACATTCAGATGTTTGAGGACAGAGAAGCCGTGTGTGACTTCCCACATGGAGCAGAGACCAGGCAGGGAAAGGCAGCTTCAGAGCCAGGACGGTACTGCTCACCTGCTCTGCATCTCCTGGAGGGAAGCTCAGCAATCTGGTCCCACCGGTCCTCCTCAAAATCATAGCACTCCACGCTGCGGATTGCCTTGGGCGCCTGGCCACCAACCACAATCATGACCTCCAGAAAGACAAGCAGACATTAGCCGAATCTCGACAGCATCTGGATAATGGGTGAACAGTGCCTGACTTTTCTATAGGCTGACGGCCAAGCTCTCTGGGTCACCTTCCAGGTTACAGAGTGCTTGGGGACACTGTCCCT
This sequence comes from Dolichotis patagonum, assembly GCA_004027295.1. Taxonomy (NCBI): domain Eukaryota; kingdom Metazoa; phylum Chordata; class Mammalia; order Rodentia; family Caviidae; genus Dolichotis; species Dolichotis patagonum. Next base: position 19,014 of record PVJX010014764.1, on the reverse strand, counting down.
AGACACCAAAAGAGAGGAATGTTTAAGAAAAGTCTTCCCACAGAAATACAATCACAAGGTCTGTGTTTCCCAAATGGTCACTCAGGTCGATGTGGATAAATGAAGCCACTTAAGGCATCGTCTCCAATCTCAAGTACCCTCAAGGATTTGGGGGAGACAAATTTTATATCAAAATTGACTTGACTCTAGCTGGGGAAAGAGTGCCAAATTTGGATGCATTTTAATCGGTACCGGGGGATTGAACTCATGACCACGCGCTTGCAAGGCAGGCACTTATACCATTGAGCTAAATCCCCAGCCCCAAATTTGGATGCATTTTAACTGTAAAATTACTATTCAAAAGTATCTCTAAATGCCTGGACTACAGGGGTTCTTATTTACTGTAGTATAGGAAAAAAAAGTTGTGAAGCAGTGCTTTGTGGTGGTTATCACAAAATTTATTTAATGGACGATGTTCTGAAAAATAGTGCTGACAGAGCTGTCCACAAGTTCAGTAGTAAGTAGTACCATTGCCAGGCACCATGCTAGGTATACTGTCACTTGCTTGTCAACACAACCCCAGGAGGTAGATACTATCATTCATATTAACAGATAAGAAAAGCAAAGCTCAGAGATCATATGTAAATGGCACAAAGCCACCCAGCTAAGAGTGACAGAACAAACTGAAACCCAAGGCCACCAGACACAAGGGTAATGCTGGTCCTACACCCTTCTCACTCCGAAGATAGGGGGCAGGGTCCTTGTAAACACGGCCCACTGCCTCCCTGCCAAAATGCAGGTCATAATTCATTCATGGGCCATGAGATCAACTGAATGGAAGGCGATCTGTATACTCCTAATAAAACAGTGTGCAAAAGATCATAGTAAAGATCTTATTTCAAGAACATTTGACCTGGTTATACACACTTATGTGTGTCTTCTGGATGCCAATTCATATGTTTGTTACTGTAGGGCACTGTTAAAAAAAATAAAAAAGCAAAGCCATTACTTTGGCTAAACTAATACTGCAGAACTTAATTGTGGTATCCCCATTGTGACTTTTGTTATACACTATTAATAAATAAAAAATAAAATACCGAAGTTTACATTTTAATAAACTTCTGTAAATTCACCCTGTCCCAGTAACGACATCACTGTCACCCACTGGCATTCCACCATACTTTCTTGAGTGGAGAGGAAGTGATAGAAATCACAGCCAACTGAGATGAGCTACAGGATTTATTGCTTCCTGTAACCTGTCTCATTTTCCCAGCAGTTCTCAGACTTCAGCATTGCATCAGAATCTCCTGAGGACTGTAAAAACATAAATTGCTGGCCCCTACCACTTTCTGATTCCGTGGGTCTACAGTGAGGCCAAAAATTCACATTTCTACAAGTTGCCAAGGGTAGCTGCCGCTCTGTTCTAGGGTTAATAAACCCTATGAGAATATGATGTATGGTTTTCCTGATGCTACACCATCAACAATTTCACCATGATGAACGATCATAGTGCTTCTTATTTCCCTACAATATAGTTCTGGAGAGAAGAGTGATCACCAACACCCATGTAATCATGTAGGAACATGCCCTCAGGTGGACATTATCCCCTATACAGGAAGACAGAAGCACAGCTGACCACCATTGTTAAACACAAACCACTGATGTCCCAATACGCCACAGTCAGGTTCGCCCACTGCCTGTGTGGGTGGTCGCTGATCATCAGAGTCCACAGGATCTGTAGCGAAATGTGGGTCACCAAATGTTCAAAGGTCCAAAATCAGTTTTGACTTCTAGAGGGTTCCAAAGAAACCCAGGACATGGGCCAGGCTTGAGCTGCTGCTGCTGCTTCCAGAAATAAACATTCTGCATTTGTCTTCCCTGCATGCCTCGGCTCACGGTGTCCCTGTTCTGTGTCAAAAACAGCCTTTTTCAGAAGAAAGCTGGAGTCTACATTATTTCCCATCAGTGATTCTTTGCGTAGGTAGCAGCCATGAACACCAGAGGGATGTTAATGAACAAAATCTCTTGGCAAACTTCACACAATGCCCAACATACTCCTCCAGGGAAGACTTGTCTTATGTTTGTAAACAGCTAGAACTTACACTGGCCTGGTTCTGAGCTGCTAAAGCTATACTGAAGGCAAGATTACCAAGGTTTTCTTTGAAATCTGACTTTTGGAGTGGAACTAAAACAAGTTTTTAGTTTTCTTTCCGCAACGACCTTCAGGTACCTCACATCTCTGCATGCATCATTCCTTCTACTTTAGATGCTCTTTCCCTCTTTGATCCTGCGGCTTTAACATCTGCTTCTTTCAGGTCTTGGTTCAATTTTTCTGTGAGGCTTTCTCTCACCTCTGTGTCTGAGTTATGTGTCCCTCTACGGAGATTTCATCTGCTCTACGTACTCTGTGTCGTGCTATGACCATCTGGTAACTTGTCTGTCTTCCCACCTACATCGTGAACCCTACCAGGGCAGAAAATTTACCTGCCTCAGTCACCAAGATAACCCTAGATCCTTATGTTGCAAAGTAAAATTGAAGACTCAAATGTTTATTTGGAATAAAAAGTGACAGAATAAAAAGCAAACAGCACATGCAAAGAGTTAAGGGGGGGGGTGCATGGTCAAATGGAAAAAAACTGGAATGTCACTTTCCTCAGTTAAGAAACATTGGAATACCAGATTACAATTTTGGCAACATTAAGGAAAACAAACAACAGAAGGGGGGGGAGCCAGAGATTTTTCCATCTTTTGACTCAATTACCAAAAAAAAATAGAGTTTTGTTTACTTCTTGTGCAAGCTATCAAACTTCTATAAATTAAAACAAATGAACAAACAAACAAAAAATACCCTAAAGCTTCCAAGGAACCTAACCATGTTTCAGAAACTGTCTTCTACTAGGGGTAGGGAACACACATTCATATTGGAGAAAACCCACCACTTACATCTGAGAATTTTCATAGTAGTAGGAACATTACAAAAATGGAAAATTATTGTGTTAAAATCTGAACGTAAAGACAAAAATCATAAAGGACAAGGTTTATTTTAAAAAATTGTGTCTTTGAGCTCATAAAACCACTGGTGAGGAATTAGTTTTAACATTCAAACATAGAAGGACAAGCTGAGAAGAGAAAGTATAAGGTTTTTGTGGGTGCACACCATGAGTTTTGAAGGCAGCTCCAGGGAGCCAAGAGGAACAAATATACATTCTGCTTCTCCCATAGCCCCCAAAACTCAGTTTTTATTGCAATTTTTATAAGCAGCCACCATACAGGGAGCACTGCATCCACCACTGTATTCATCATGCAAAGTAAAAAAGAATAAATTTCCTATCTTGAATACTACAGAGAAGTTGTTTCCATAGATACTGGATCTTAACAACTAATTAGGCAAATAAGAGTATTCCCAACGTCTATATGTATTATATCTCTGAAATTACATAGTTCTAGCGACATAGGAAAACCGCAGGATGTGAGAGCAAGGAGAGAACTCAACATTTTTTTCCTCTAAGCCCTCATTTTACATTATGCAGGCCAGACAGCTCAGCAGGTACATTTCTTTCTTTCCCAAATGCTCCTACTAACTCCAGTTTACTAAAGATTTATGCCACCTTTAATAGAAATTATGAAATCAAATCAGCTTATTAAACAATCACCATTTTTTGTAAAAGGGGCAGAGTCTCACTATCTTGCCTTGGCTGGCTCCAAACTCCTGGGTTCAAACAATCCTCCCCCCTCAGCCTCCTGAAAAACTGGGACTACAGGTACAAGCTACCATGGCTGGCACTGATCTTCTTTTTAAACATTTATCCTTCCAGGTAATCTTGGGTAACAAAGGAAGGAAACACAGTAAACTAAAAAACTGATTATAGGCTAACAATGCTAGACTGAGTATTATTTATAACTCCCAAGGGCTGCAGTATGCTTGGAAAGTCTTGCGGGATACCTCATGGTCCTGATCTTGGTCTCAACTATAACAGTACTTAAGGCTGCAGAAGCTCTGGAGACTGGAGAATTCTGGTGGACAGAGGACAAGTGAGCCAAACTCCACATGGCAGGTATTTTACACATTGGAAGGTCAAACAGCCATTACTTTTTAGAGAGGGTAATGAGACCATCAAAAGATTTCCTGCTTTCTTAGAAAAGAAATTTCCAGCATAACAAGTTTTAGGTACATTTATGATGCTCTCTCTTTTACATAGACAAAGCCAATTAAACTACTGTAACTGTGGCATTGCTATCCTCCTCATAGCAATGACACCACCCCGTGTCTGAGAGCTATCGGGTGCCAGAGCCTTGACAGAGAAAGGGGCAGCTGGTCAATAAAACAGAGCTTTCTAGTCAACATACGCATGGAGACCCTAATTCAGCCTCGGGGCCACCTTAGTCACTGAATCTCCAGGAACAGGAACACTGGGCTCTGCACACTTTCTTCATGGGAAAAGAGGAGAGTGTGTCCAAACTTTCTTCCATGACCAGCGAGCTGGGCAGAAGGCAGGCCCAGCCAGTCGGTCCCTCGGGCCAGGGCAGGAAGCGAGTCTCTCTTACCCTGGTGCGTGGGGCCGCAGGGCTAACACCAAAAATTCATCCAAAGGAGCGAGTCGAGGTCGAGCCAGAAGACTTGTCCAAGCAGGTTCTTGAGCAACAGGTGCTCCTGGCAAGTATTAACAGGCAAGGTGCAGAAACCACTGGGGTCTGGGAACCAGGAAATCTGAGGGCAAAGCGCCATGACAGAATGGAAAAGTAGAAAAAATTGGCTTGGGCGTCAGAGACATCTTAGCTCAGATATCAGCCCAGTCACTGCTTAGCTACGTGACCAGAGGCAGCATATTTAATCTTTCTAAGCCTCATTTTCATCACCTGTAACAGCAAGGTAATAGGCTTCTTCTCACAGTGTCAGGAGGTTTAAACGTTATGAAGCATTTATCATGGTGATTGGTAAACAATAAACATGAAATATTAGCTTCCAATGTTTAAAACAGTTGCAGAAAAGAAAAACAAAACAGAACAGACTCCTGCCCAACAGAAGAGAGCACAAACTTGTGAATGGGAAGATGAGAACCCTAATTCTAGAGGTGAAAACAGGGCTTCATGAGGCCTCCACAGTGTTTTCCAGCATGTTGAGCACAACAGAACATGGGCTGTGCCCACTGAGAGATCTTCCCCACGTAAGAGGTCATCCTACCCATCTGCCAGCAGCCTCTGCCTCCAAACCATCTAAGGAACACAAGACAGCCCAGTTCTGGAGCAAACCACCCTCTTTTAGCCCAAATGGATTTTTTGGTGTCATTTTTAAAGAATGGAATAGAAATGACAACTGAACTGGAATAACAGTGAAAAATGCCAGGTCCAGTACATTTCCAAAAGGTTCATTTGCGTCTTCCTGGAACCTCGATTCTCTGCTGTCATCTGTGAACAGGGCAAGGTAGGAGGACTGTGAGTGGCTGCCTCTCAGCCACTCTAGTTGTCCATGGCAACCCGACATCAGAGAAGAAGTGGGCGGTAAATGTGTGGGAGCCAAGATGATGCTATTAGCTGTTCCCGCTTGAGAGTGTCAGTATGATCTGTGCAATACAGCTCAGGAAAAATACTTCTACTACCCTGTGCAACTAGCTCAAGCAGAACCCTGTTCCCTTCAGGGGAGGGACTTAGCTGCCAAATCGATTCACTGCTGAGAACTGCTCTGGAGAGTGCAAACCTCCGCTTCATTTCTCAGACTTTGCTCAGTTAGAAGACTTACCCTGACTGCGTTCATGAAAGCCCACACCAACCTGCCCTTGGAATTCCTGTGCCTATTCCTCCATCCAGCCCAGCTACCTGCTAAGTCCTCCTCTTCCTCTACTTATGTGGTCACTGAAAACGTTCCATCTTATCTTCTCAGAGTTTTCTTAAAACTAAAAGCTCCTGGAGGGCAGGAATCAGATTTCTTTCCACACAGCACCCAGCTGAAAGGATTTTTCGGAGCTTGGAAGCAAGATCATAGAAGAGTTATAAGCTCAGGCTTGAGGCCAGTCATGCTAGGCTTACGTCAGCTCAGCCACTTACTAGCCTTCTTTAAACAGAGGTCACAAACTCTTTGATCCTCCTACACTGGGACACGAAACTTAACTCTTTTCCCTTTGAGGGTTGGCTAGCCTTTGTTATTTGGGTCTAGCCTTACTTATTTGAGTCTAGCAAATAAAATATGGCAAAAGAGATGGGCATTGCTTCTGAGGCAAGGTTACAAAAAGGCTAAAGCATATGTCTTGGATATGTTCTCTCATTTTCTTGCACCTTCAGAGTGAATGACTCCCACGTCGTGCTGTAGTCTGCCAGCAGTCACGGGAGCAAGCTCAGAGTCAGTCCTCTGAAACAGAATTTCGATGACTACAGTCCTGACCAATAGCTTGACTTTGTGAGAGACCCAGAGCCAGAATAACCCACCTAAATTACAGCAGATGCTTGCCCACAGACACTCTGAGATAATCAATGTTTGTTATGTTAAACCACCAAGGTTAGGGTAATTTGTAAAGAGACAATGAATACATTTCATAGGTGACTTAATGTAACCTAAGATCCAACCTTCCTACCTATGAAATGGGGATAATTATATTTATGAAAATACTATCAGATAATAAATATAAATCATTTAGACCAATGTTTGGCACATGACAAGCTCAGTAACTGAGATCTTCCATTATCCTCATTGTGGGGATTAGTACGACACAGGACTTAAACCCTAGGCATCAAAGCTTGCAGATGTGGGTGCAAGTCTTTGCAGTGATATCCAACAGCTGCAAAACCCAAGGCAGGTCACTCAATCTCACTGAATCTCAGTTTTCTCCAACATCAGTTTCCAGACTCATTATGAAGATAAGATGTACTTAGTATTTACCCTCAAACACAAAGAAACTGCTCAGTAAATGGAATTTAAATTGTACTACCATAACATCACTGATGCTTTTGGTGGAAAAGGAAAATAACCCAGGAAGAAGCAATATGCAAAGTGCACATTAGTCTGAGAAGCCAAAAACCAGTGTGAGCCAGTTTCCGGATGCACAGTCTGCACTTGGCCTTGAAGGCTCAGTTCAGCCCTAAGCTACAGCAGAAAGTTTTTCCTCACCCCTCTTCACGTACAAGTGTATCTGGCCCATTCTCCCCCATGTTACTTACATGATGCACTAAAACTGTCATTTCACATCGATCTTTCCTCCCCCATGCCATCTAGGAGTCCCTTGGAATAAGGAACCAGCTCATGTGAGCTTCTGTGCCTGGAAATTAGTGGCTTTTTTAATGCAAGTATGCTGGATGAGAGAATTAATATATTAATGAATTAAAGCATTCACAATAGTTTACAGCTGAGTTCTGGGGGAAGAGTATGTTTGTTTGCTTAATTTAAGTACCTCATAATTCTTCTAATCCTCCAAGGATCATGATTGGACTCGTTCAGTGCTGGATGACTTCACGCACTGAACCAAAGTATGCTAGGATCCGCCTACATTAGTGATCAAAAGAGGATATAAAGTAGGACATAACTCTTCATTACATCATGGAAAAAAAAATATGTTTGGATACCGAAAGCATCATGGGAAACAGGAGGGCTAATAGAAATGGTCAACACTAAATTTTCATAAAGATACTACTTTTAAAATGTATCTTTTTCATTCATGAATATGTTTACTATTGCCCACTCTGTGCCAGGATCTGGGATGTGTGCCAAGGACACCGATGAGTAATGCCTGCTGTCATGGAGATGGCAGTCTGGTGAAGGAGGTAACACTCTAGGAGAGAGCCCTAAATACCTATCTGAAGTATTAGCCTGAGGTAAGCAGCAATCTCCTGGAACCACCGTCCCTAAGGCTCAGAAACCAATGAGGTCATCGCCAACCTGACTTTTTCTTCCTCACTAAGTGACTTTCTCATCCATCATATTTCTATAATAAGCAATAAACTATTAAATTTGGAATTTAAAAAGAAAATATTTACCATTGTATCAAAAGCTAACTAATACCTATGAATAAATCTGACAAGAGATGCAAGACATGTATGTGGACAACTATGAAACCTTGGAAGAAATTAAAGATGACCTGAATAAATGGAAACGTATATTGCATTCAGGGATCAGAATATTTAATCCTAAAACAGCAATTCCCCTAGTTGATCTAGAGATTGAATACAATCCTAATCAATACCCCACAATGTTTTTGTAGAAATAAAGAAGTTGAATGAAATTCAAAAGGACCTAGAATAGTGAAACAACTGTAAAGAACAAAACTGGAAAACTCACAGTATGTCAAGACTTACTACAAAGACAGTAACAAGCAACACGGTATTAATGTAAAGACAGAAGATATGTGGAACAGAATAGAATCTAGAAATAGCCACTATTTATAACAAAAATGGCAAGGTAACAAAGGGAGAAAGAAGAATCTTTCCTATAAATGGTATGGGACAACTGCATGTTCACATGCAAAATAAATGAAATTTGATCTGTCCCTAATATACATTTTTTAATTCTCAAAGTGGATTATAGGTCTAAATATAACACCTAAACTTCCATAAGAGAGAATAGGAGAAAATCTTTGTGATTTTAGGTTGGGCAAAGATTTGTGGTTTTTTGGACAAAACAAACCATAGCAGAACAAAATTGAAAACTTCCATTCTTCTAAGTACATATAGACATTTGGGAAAAGAATATAGAAGTTCTTCAAGAAAAGTAAAAGTAAGACTACCATACGATCCAGCAATCCCACTACTGAGTGTATGTCTAAAGGACCTTAAATCAGTGCATCAAAGACATCCAGCTCCTTGTGTTCACCGCAGCCTTCTTCACAATCGTAATACACAGAATCAGCCTGTGTCCCGCAATGGACAGAGATAAAGAAAATATACATATACACGCTGGAATAGTATTCAGCCTTTAAAAAAGAAAATCTTGTCATTTGCAACATGGCTACACCATGAAGACACAGTACTAAGTGAAAAAAGGTAGTCACAGAAAGACAAATATTGCATGATCTCACTTACTTCATAAATTAAACTCATAGACACAAAAAGTAGTATGATGATTACCAGGGGCTGAAGGGAAGGGAAGGTCTGTGGAAATGTTGACCAAAGCATAAAAATTTCAGTTTGATAGGAAGAATAAGTTCAAGAGCTCTATTTATAACACAATGACTACAGTTAATAACAACATATTTATTGTTGAAATCATTAAAAGAGTAAATTTTAAATATTCTTACCACACCTAAGTATGTGAGGTAATGCATATGTTAATTAGCTACTTCACAATATACACACATCTTCCTGAACATGATATATTATCATGTTCATTATATACACACACAACTTTTTATTATCAATTTTTTAAAAGTCTTAAAAACCAAAATAAAAAGTCTGCCGTTTCAAAGATACTGCTAAGAAAATAAAAAGACAAAGCATTGTTTAATAGAAAATATTATAAACAAGTTCAGAGGCAAATAGCAAACTAACAAAAAATACTTGTGCTACATACATACAAAGACCTGACCTTAACGTAAAAATTCGCTCAAAAATTATTAATAAAAACATACAATCCAATAGAATAATGATCAAAAGTCACAGAGAATTTCCTCAAAAATACAAATGCCAACATCATATGAAACTAAGAAATCTCTCACAATTAAAGATATGCAAACTAAACACGATGTCATTTTATAAAGAATATTTGACAGAGAAGTATTTATAATACAAAAAATGGAAATTATTGCAAAGTACACCAGTGAGGACAGTTAGGTACATGGTACAGAAATACAATTAAATGCAGTACTACCGTGTAACCTTTACAATTTAAATGCTGATTTCACCTTTACTGATATCATTAAAAGCAGTCTGAAGCATATAGTTGAGTGAGGAGGGAATATTTCAATATGCATACCAAGATCGCAGTACCTAAAGATACACATCTTTACCTATTTGTAAAACATTATATGGAAATATATCTCCCTAAAGGAAAGCTCACCAAAGTGGTAAATAACTGTCTTTGGAGGGTGTTTCAAGTGTTTTTTACTTCATTTCTAAATTGCAGTGTCCCTTCAAAAATCTACAGTGAGCACCTATTTCTGGAATTCATGACAGTTAAGTTATTTTAATTTTGAAAACTACGAAGAGATCTTAATGTAACAGTTTAACAAAACAAATCAAAATGAAAGGCCTGGCAGGGTGTAGCAAGAAGTTTGTTTCCTCCCTTGTAGATTTAGGGTAATAACTGCCTCCACCTGTTAGGAGAAGCTCGCGTAAGACACGCGTGTGATACCATCAGCTAAAGGCTTGGCACATAAGAAGCACTTAATAAAAATCAGCTGCCATTATGATTACCCAGGACATTTGTGACATTTGTCACATCATAACCACTATCCTCCAGGGCCAGGGAGCAGAAGGAAAAGAAGAAACTGCAATCCTCAGAGAGGCACAACAGCTAGTCTCAGACGACATGGTTCTCTATCCTGGAAACCTTCTTAGAAGAGGCAGGCAAGGAGGGTGGCAGCCAGCTAGGGAGAAGAGGAGGACAAAGCAAAGGCCAAAATACGGTAGCCGTCTCCTGGTGCTGCCTACTGCGTCCTCAACAAGCCACACAACTCACCTCTCTCCTCCCACCGTCTCTCCTGGGTTGACTGGAACCTACACGCAGACACTAGGATACTAGGGTTTTGGAAAGATTCACTGGGAGGCCAAGACTGAAAAGAGCATGAGTACTGCCTCCCTCATGCTGCAGATAAGGGGCCTGAGGGGCACACGGGTAAGGGGCCCTCCTGAGAACCAAGCAGTCAGCACCCAGCGCAGACCCTCAACCACGGGATGAGCTCCTATGCTAATCTCTCCCTTCGCCTTCACTGCCCTTTCACTAGTTCTCGTTTCCCTCACTGCATCCCCTTGCTCACTACCTGTGGGAGTCTTCAAGGCCCAGCCTCCCGTCTGGTAGCCTCAACTGTCCTCTGTGTTGCTCCCTATGGTAAGAGAAGGAACCAGACTGTAATGTTGCAGACTCAAAGAGTGACCTAGAACTAGGACTGTTACGGCCATCAGTCACTAAGTGAAGACATTCCACTGCTTCTAACAGAAGTGGTATAAGCCATGGTGTGAAATGAAGAGGAGGAGAAGGAAAAGCTCTGAGTTATTCTCTACCTCCCTGGTGACGCTGGAGGTTACCTGAAAACTCTAAGGAAAGGAAGACCCCAGAAGAAGAGGAACAAACAGATTCAAAAGGAATGAGCAGACTCTGTCTCCTGCATTGTAGTTGCAACCAAGGTGCAAGGCAGCCACGCATGAGGAGAGAGTAGGGGCAGTGAAAGGCTGCGTTCCTTCCCATGCTGCAGCCTCAACCACAGCAGGGACTGGTCTGGGGCTTACCTTGGGCAGGCTGACCGGAGTCCTGGGCTTGGTCCTGGGGTTCTTAATTAAGAGCCTCTGATCCAGAGGGAGCAGATGGTATTTCATGGCCTCAATGAGGAAGTCCTTACAGGTGTTGTTATTCTTTATCAAAGCTTCTTCTTCCACTGTCTGGAGGTAACAACCCACAGGTGATCCGCAAGCAGAGCTCAGCCACATTCCCAAGCTCTGTCTGTCCCTTGGCTGGCTCAGTCCTGAGTTCTCATCCCCTCCCGTGCCACATTGCCTCAGACCCAGGGAAGGGTCCACAGCACTGTAGCCTGGTGCTCACCTTCTGGCTATCAAGGGCGTGAGGTTAAGTTCAAGCTCTGGCATCAGACAGGCTCAAATCCCAGCACTAACCCGTAACATCTCAGATGCTTAGTTTCCTTATTTTTAAAATGGGCACTTTAAAAGTATTTACAACCTCACTAGTTTTGTTTGTTTTTGAGGCTTAAATGAGTTTATATAAAACAAACACAAGTAGTTGCCTCCGACAGGTGCTAAGCTTCAATTTGGAGCATGAGAAGGTTTGGAAATGGACACAGTGACAGTTGTACAACATTATGAATGCAATTAATACCACTGAATCATATACTTAAAATGGTCAAAACCACAAAGTTGATGTGATATATATTTCCTCACGACACAGTAAGCTACACAGTTAGAACAGCATTTGAAAACGTTTACTAGAAGCCTGACAAATGTTAGCTATTGTGAAGCCCCAAAGTCAGACTTGCTAGGTGCAGGCTACCCAGCATTCCTCTTCCTCCCCTCCTCCTGTCTGTGACCAGCCATTCCCCAGAAGGCTATATTTGTTTGAAATTTCAAGGTCAAATAAATGCTAATGAAACATCTTCTCCCAGAGGTATGTACCCTGTAAAGCCTGAGAAAAGCACTTTTTAAAAAAGGGATTCCCATGCCACAGTGCTCATAACCATTGCCGCTGACTTTCTTTTCCAGATTCAAACACCATGTTGCCACAATAACCCAGGAGCTATTTCCCTAACATCTTCATGAAATTTCAGTTGTGGATACCTGATGGAGGCTGTAACCAAAGGTCTCCAAGGCCTCTTTTGCTTTCTCTGGGCCCCTGGCTGCCCCCTCCCTGTAGAAGTGGGGACAAACACCCACCCCATCCATGGTCAGTTCCCCACAGGGCAGCAGGAAAGGTGTGACAGTGACACAGGGAGCTCAGGACTGTGCTTAGGGGACCCTTTCTACAGGGAGGATACGATGCCACAAGGTGGCACTAGTGCTGTCCAAAGTCGCCTGAAGAGCCTGTAAAAATCACAAGAGCATCCAGCAGGCACCTGTGAAGAAGGCTGAGGTGCAGATCCTCAAAGACCATTTCACTGATCCCCTAGGCCCAAGGCCAACAGTGTCGCAAGTGTCACTTTACATGTGCCCATAAGAATATGATGCCACCCATAATCCTAAGCATAACAGTAACATCAACTAGCATTCACTCAACACTGTATTATAAAATTTTCTGGATTATCTCATTTTGTGTCCCCCCCACCCCATCCTATTAGGTCAGTTGCTGTTTTAGCCAGATGAGAAGACTAAGGCTAACTGGGGCTAAACTGGCAGGGAAAAGAGGAGCAAGGCTGCCACTTCGTCTCTTAATCCTGCACCACACCTTCCCTTCCTTATAGAGACCTCTCAGGGACAAATGTGGGCTGGCAAAATGCCTCTCTATCTCAATTGTTTCGCATATTTTAAGGTTTGTTTTCCATCTGCCTGTAAGAGCCTCTAATGGCATTTACTGTGCAAACAAGTCATGTAATGGATACACAGAATAGAGGGTGGCAGCCTCAGAGCCAGGCTACTAAGGGTCTGAATCCTGACTTTCCCTGTATACTAAACGGCGGCCCCAGCTCAATCACAACCCCCATACCTTCGAGGCCCAAAGTTGTGAAAACAGGGTTACAATCTTTGCTTCAAAGACTTATAAAAATTGGTGAGACAACATCGCACCATTAGGGCAGCCCTTAATTCTTTATTATTCTTTCCTTTCCTAGAGGAAGTAGAAACAGTATGTTTTCTAAACACCTGTGAGGAGCTGGTTTTTACAATCCCGACTTGGGCTTCAATCTTCCTAAAACTCGAGCAGAAAGCGGAAACAGAAACATTGTAAGAAGGACCCTTCTTGCTTTAGTGTTCTGTAAGCAAAACCACTAATCTGTATTGAGCATTTGGAATGTCAGGCTCCATGCTAAACACATGGCTTGCAAACTGACACTTTCTTTAGTCCCCAGCATAGTCCTACTGGGCTCTGTTGTATCACTTGACCCAGAAGACACAGGCTTGAGTGAGAACTCAAGGTTAAAAACTAGCAAAGCTGAAACTGAAGCCTCAGAATCTCATTCTCAAAGCCCTGCTTTTCAAATTTCCATTACCAAAGCTCACACTTAAGCCAGTGGGCTGTGCCCTGAGCCCTGGCAGAAGATCCATTAAACTCATCTACCACCATGCACAGCCAGGATTGCCCCTGCTGCTCTGGGAGGTCTGGGTGAAAAGCAAGTACTCACCTGGACTAGGTAGTCCCTAGGCAAGAGAGGAAGTCGGACGTGCTCCATCAGTTTCGCCATGTGCTCCAAACGAGTTTCTTTCTCATAATTGATCCATGAAATCACAGCTTCAAATACCTATAAAGAAAAGAGACAAAGTTTTCAAACAACCTGTAAAAACAAAAAGCTACAAATCATCCACAAAGGTGCCCAGCCTAAGAGTCAATATTCAAAATAAAAACAGAAAGGATTTGTCTATAAGCTGGCTGAAAGGGGAAAGCACACAAAATGACAAGCCTGCAGCACCAAATGTAGGATCGCTGTGGTTTATTCTGAAATAAAAATCAGTGTCGATAGCTATTTGAGGGTGGAGATGCGGAGCAGTAACTGTGAATCAAATGTATAAAGACAGCTTAAGAGGATCAAAAGTCCTGGCGACAACGCCGTGCTCCCCCCAACGCCATCCTTCCTCACCTATCTCCTATGCACAGTTAACACAGAATGAAAACAGTAAGAATCCCCTCTGTCTAAAGCTGGCTGTGACAATGAACAACAGAGAAGGACAAGAATTTCTCTTTGGATTTAACCTCTCTTGTGAGATTTCATTTCTATGCAAATCAAAACAGAGTTGGGGGGAGACAAAAAGAAGGGCTTGCGATTTGCATGTTTGCTTTGATCAAGAATAAACCCAATTTCAAACCCTGCAACACTGCATACACATAGGAAATTCAGTGTTGGCGGGGCTGTGGGAAAAGCAGCAATATTAGTAGAAATTTAATTGATACAGCTTTCTAAGATGGGAGGGAAGGATTTGGCAATATCAACCAAAACTATAAATGTCCATACTCTTTGGACTATAAATATCATTTCTAGCGCTCTAGCCTACAAAAATGTTTACATAAGTGTGCCAAAATATTTGCTGTGCATTGTTATAACAGAACTTAAAAATGGAGAACTTATTAAACTAGCATTCCACCAGCTTCAGTGGTTCACATCTGTGATCCCAGTACTTGGAAGGCTGAGGCAGGAGGATCACCGTGAGTTTGGAGCCAGCCTGAGTTTAAGGTCAGCCTGAACTACATAACGAGCTCCTGTTCCAAAAACTCCCCAAAATTTTTAAGTAACATTTCTACAATTGGTTTCAGTTGTTAAAAAGATTAAAACCAGACACTTTCTTGTACCAGAAAGTATGAAAGTACTCAACAGGTTAAAGAAGGCACGCTAAAAGAATGCAGAACCAAATGGATGGGGCTTTCATTGCCAATATTTGAGACAAAGAGAGCAAGGAAGAAAAGAGATCAATGGGGGGCAGAATGACAGAGAAAGATACAAAGAAACCATTTTGTGGGCATAAATATGTATCTTGACTGAATGGGCATACACGGCATATACATTTGTCAAAATGAATCAAACTATACATTTAATCCTTACGCATTTCACTGTGTGAACCATACCTCAAGATAGAAGTCTTCATTTCAGAAAACACAATAATAAATCACAACATAATGAATAAAAGAATCCATGAGTCCACAGGACACTTAAAAAAGCATAAGAAAGGCTCTTCTTCGTCTAAAACTGTCAACTAGTACATGTGAAAAGCATAATAGAATTAGAAAAACAGTACTTGCAGCCACCAATGAATGGACTCAGCAAACACCAAAATCAAAAGTAACTGGGGGTCAGGTGCGGTGGTGTATTCCTGTAATCCAGGACTTGAGAGGCTGAGGCAGGAGAATCACTATGAGTTCAAGAACAGATTAGACTAAATGGTGAAACCTTGTCTCAAAAAAACAACAAAAAAGTTATTGAAACACAGAAAATTTCATCCCTCAGATTACAAATGATATATACAGGGGAAGGGTACCCTAATATAGGGAGATCTGACAGCTACTACCTGAAGCAAGGAATCAAACTTAACAAACAATTGGACAAACTTACTGTCCTGGTTATGATCTGATGGAAGGATGCAGTACCCTCAGTGTAGTATTCTTCCCAAATGGTTAACCTGAATCTCACAGTGAGGGAACAATCAGAGAAATCTATGGTTGGAACATACTACAGAAGGCTAGACTGGATTCCTCAAAACTTAATAGTGTGTTTTGCTTTCCTTCTTTTCCCTCTACCCCCTCCCTAGATTCCCTTCCCATTTGTACATTTTCTTCCTATTTCACAATATCTATTATAAATTGAATAACTTATAAATTAATCTCACATCAGAGAAACAACATAGTATTTACACATTGTGTCCAATTTATTTCATTTAAGAGTATGGACTCAAGGTGCATCCATTTACCTAGAAATGTCTCAAACTAATCCTTCTTTATGGAAGAGTAGTACTCCATTGTACTTTAAAAAAAAAAAAAAACCTGCACCCTCTATCCATTCATCTATTGATGGGCATTTGAGTTGTTTCCAAGATTTAGCTATTACAAATTGTGCACCTATAAATATGGATGTGCATATATCGTTGTGGTATGATGCTTTTAATTCTTCTGAGAAGACACCAAGAGGAGGAATAACTGAGTTGAATGGAAGCTCGCTAGTCCTAGTTTTTTTAATGGATTGCCACACTGATTTCCACAGCAGGTAGCACCAGTCTACACTCCCACTAGGAGTGTACAAATGTTCCTTTATCCCCGCTCCTAGTACCAATTTGTTTGCAGTCAGGGTTTGCAAGAGAACAGATTTAATATAAGACACATAATTTATAGTATTCTTTCATAATACTCACCCAAAGAGTCAAATGCCAAAGAGTGCAGGAAATCTATCTACATATTAGAGACCCAAACAATCCAGTTGAGTGCCTGGATCCCATGGCAGTGTCCTGTGCAAGTCCAGCTGAAGACCTAGAGCCCATGGCAATGTCCTCCACGAGCCCAACTGGAGGCCTAGAGCCTACAACAATTTCTCATGCAAGTCCATATCAAGGGTCTGCGCAGGGAAGGCCAAAGGGTCAGTGGTAGAAGCTGGAAAGTCTGTGCCAACAAGAAGAAGGATCTGTGCCAGCAGTCTGAAGGATCTGACTGGAGCCAGGAAGCAACCAGAGTTCCCCTGAAGAGAACCACAGCCGTCCTCAGCCACAGCAAAGACCTGAGCTCCTCCAATGATGAGAACAGCTGAGTTCGCAACAGGAAAACCAGTGTGACAAGCTTCTCCAGGAAAATCAACAGCACCATCTTCCCCTCCAGTTCTGCTGTTAAGCTGGCAACAATCCTCGGGTGGGCTTTCCACACCCAGAACCACGCTGACCCAGTTCAGCTAGGAGTTACAAGTTGACCATTGGTGAATCCACCATAATCAACCTCTGGCCAACTTGATAGCCAAGAAACGTTTCCTTAAGTCTCCAGTGGCAGATTCATAAAAAGTTAACATGTCTTGGTCTATTCAGATTTACATTAATGTAACAGTTACACATACACAATTCTCACTGCATTCATTTCCACACCAAAAGCAAATATTCAAAGGGTTCCCAAAATGAAAGGGAAAAGAAAAAAATGATAAGAAGGAAAAATGAAAACAAAGCTTTTGTAAATAGGGAGGAGGAGAAGAGGGATTGAAGGGAGGGGAGGGAAAAGGAAAGAAAAAAGAATCAAGTTATATTATATATAGGTACAAATTCCCTATAATGAATGTAATCATTATACATACCTAAAATGTACCAATAAACTTAATAAACAGAAAATTTTAAACTCAACTGTGATAGATTAATAAGATTATGAGGCACAATAATTAAATGGAATACATGAATCCTTATTGGATTACAGATTTAAAACAAAAACCTATAAATCACTTTATGGAAATGGTTAAGAGAAATTGATCTGCCAAAATGAAACTGATTAATCTGCATAACTAATACACACTACGCGGGCAGCCATAATCCCACTCTATGTTTCATGTGGTTATTAACACCTTTTCTGACACCTCTGTACTAGGCTGAGCTTTTACAGGATGAGAATGGACCTGTGTTGTCTTTGTACCTCCTTCCCTCTTACGCTGCCTAGAACAATGTCAAGTGGTTGGTTGACAATGCTTTGCTAAATGATGAACCCTTAAGTAGGGTTGACTTACTGATCATGCTCTTCCCCATCAACCAGTTTAATCTTTGCTATAAAAAGCTAAAAGCAAAGCAAAACAACGTCGACGCTTAACCTTATCTTTATTTTTTGGCTTGACTAGTCTAACTGGTTCCACTTAGTTGCACTGTTCACCTATTCAGCTGTGAAAACCACGGTATTCTGCAGTAACAGTGACCTTCGCAGCAGCTGCAGAAGGCCACATATATTTTTTCATATAGACTTCATACTTGAAAAAGAAGCAAGCAAAAGTCTTCACAATAGCTTTACCTTTCAATGTACCTAAAGTCATTCCCAATAACCCTTATCATTAAGGGACTCTTTATAGACATTACCTTCCTCAGTTCTCATGATAATACAATAGTATTATCATAGTAGATAATACTCTTATCTACTATGCAAGTACTTGCATATGTCTTCCAATGAAAGCAAAACAAATACAACTCCAGTGATTATGCTCCTACCCGTTACTCTTCCTCTTCGTTCTCTCTCAATGTCTACTAGCTGAAATTTGCAAATTACAGCCCTCAAGCCAAATCAGCCTACACCTGTTTTTATTTCTAAAAAAACTACTGGAACATAACCACACTCATTTGTTTACAGACAGCTAGGCTGCTTTTATGCTATAATAGCAAAGCTGAGAGGCTTTCACCCACAAATCTTGTAATATTCACTCCCTGGCCCTTTACAGGATACGTTTATCAACCTCTGTTCTGTAAAATCTAAGCAGAGACCCTGGAGCTTCAATCATGGGGCAGAGTGATATCCACTCAAATAATAATGCTTTTCATGGAACCCACAATGAAATAATCAGCTGCCCACAAGGCACACTTGGGTTCCACTTTTAAACAAAGAAATAACATCATTTCCTCACTGACGAACATTGCTAAACCAGTATCTGGGTTGCTACAAGGTTCCTATGTACATAAAGGTTAGAGAAAATGATTTTATATTTCCAAGCTCACCACACATCAGATGTAAGCATCGCCTTAACCAGCATCAGACGAGCCTGATTCTTCTACCTCCAGGTAGACAGGTGGCCAAATCAGACCATATCTGCATGCCCT
>PVJX010014763.1:0-44113 GCA_004027295.1 Dolichotis patagonum | reverse complement strand
GACACTTCTGTCATCACTAGGCTCAATGTCACCTCAGTGTTTCATGAGCAGTGATCAGAATCAGTAGCCTTGGATTTTCCATGCTTTGTCACGCCCTTTGTACATAATTGCTTGGATAATGGCTGTCATTTTGAGTCTTTCATGCTCACACTCCAAAATCACACTCTTCACAAATGTCAATAAAAAAACATTTGTCTGTATACATTCAAATCTGCATTCCTCACATTACTATGAAATGCAGAACCAAAGCCTAGAAACAAGATGGGACGTCACTGAGTGAACCATCTCAATTCTCACTGCCAGCCGTGGCCTCCGTTCTGTTCCTAATGCTAGAGATGTGCATGTGCTCCCACAAACAGACCTGTGCCTTCTTCTCTCTTCCTGCCCAGCAGTGCAAAAACAATCAGAGATAAATCAACTGAACTATAATGGAGAACAGGTTTAAAATAATAAAGTAAAAGAGAAAATGCAATCATTTCATGAAAAAGTAGAAAAAGAAATGCAGTTATCTTCCTCAGATGCTATGGAAAATCCTGCATTCAAGATTTTCAGGTCTCAGATTAACCAATGCAATGGTTGAATGGTGACAAGACAGTGACATTTAAACTATAATATTTTACATTTAAAGACACACAGCCAGGAGCATAAAACATGATTTTAAAGTATGAACGGACCTTCACACAATGTGATGGGTCCCTAGATGTATTAAAATATAGGCCAAATTGCTCTATTTACTGAAACAATACAAAAAATGAATTTCTATCTTGGAATCAAAAGATCACCTCAGAGAGGCTTAATGAAGATACTTTGGTTCATAACACTGGGTCACATTATGATGTTTACTATTACATCATTATGACTAATATTTCACTTTATGGAAGTCCAAATTAAGTAAATATCAGCATTCACCTTAAAATTACTGGACTTAATGATATTCATTTTTGAAAGCATCTTGAATATACATGAGTTACCTTAAGGAAGGAAAACAAAAAAAATAATCACCTGGGAACAGCCATAAGAGGATAACAATAGTGTAAAATAAGTTGTTTGCAAAGCAAACATAGAAGAAGAATACAAAATACAGACCCAGGTTTCCAATAGAATTTTTTATATGGAGGAAAATGCTTTGTAACTGTCTTGCCAAATGTATGAGCACATTTTCATATAGAACACATGAAATGATGCCGTTACTACGGACCTTATAGTTTATTGGACAACTTTTACTTTTATATCCCAGTATTTGTGATGGTTTTTATATTTTACAGGTTAGCAAACATACTTAACAAGCATAAATAGTGAAATACACTAAAGTATAATAGAAAAAGGACACACCGAATGAAACTGAAAGTGAAGTAACATTTGATAGAATGAATTTTAAAAAATCACACAATACTGCTATGATAGGAGAAATTTTGTAAAAATTGAGAGGCCTTGTATTAAGAAATATAAGCTTACAACTTGATTTTGTTTTCACCAGGACACCAAATTTTTAGAGACAGAAAAGTCCACTGGTTTCGGAAGTGAATTTGCAGGTAAGCTTGACTTGCTGTCACTTTCCACTTTTATGCGGAAATGCATCATCTGCATGACTCTCCCTTATATGGAGGAAAGGGCTTAGCAAACCCTGTGAAGACCACACTTCTGGGAGAAGCCCTGATAACCCTGAGACTGAAAGGAGTCAGGACCCTTGTAGGGGATACACACAGTTCTTTGTGAATGGAGACCAGGACGACCATAAATCTCTAACTCTAACACAACTCTGGAAGGCAATGTGATAAGGCCAGTATGAAGAGAAGTGGGAAAGATTCAATCAGTCTCTTATCCATTTACAAATCCTCTTCAGTGCTTCCTATGGCCCAGGAAGCCTTCTCTGCTTTCACACTGTAGTAGAAGGGCATACACCTACAACATGCACATGATTTGAAATTAAATGTGGGCTTGGTCGTGATTTAGACTTGGAAAATGTAATGATTCTGACAATAACCTAAAACCAAAATCAATAAAATATAGGGTTTAATTGTGAACCCTAACCAAGTTTTGATAGAGATGAAAGTGTTTTAGAAGATGGCAGCTGTGGCTGATTAAATAACAGATCTGAAAACTCATTACTTGTTTCTCAAACCAGATTATTTGCTTGACAAAGTCTCAGAAAATTAAATTTTATTTCTATCTCTCCATTCTTAGAGTATGAGATGCTTGGGAAATTAACACACTTTTACAAGAAACTTGCTTGTGGGACTCCCAGTTTAAGAGGTGGGCACAACCCAGGAGAAATGAGCTTTCTAAATCCTGGGTTTGAGTTTTGAGTGAGAATGAGCTCCACAAAGAGGTAGGAGGAGGGACTTCAGGAATCTGAGGTCTGGAGTAGGGAACTGCATAGGGGTGGGGTGAGGAGAACCAAGAGAAATACAGAGAACATGGAGGCAAAAAGGACAAGAAGAGATGTACAGGGAGGCAAAAGGGGAAAAGAAAGAGGATCTAGTTGTGTGGGATAAGGTAATGGATGGAAGACAGTCAGGAGAAATGGAAGGCAGTCAGGAGAAATGGAAGGCAGTCAGGAGAAACAGAAGGACATGATACATTTTGAAGACAACAGTATGCAATATGTTCACTTGTACTAAGCTTTTTGTCTTTGAAATTATGTATCATCTCTTGTATGTTGGGGGCACTCTCAGATAGGTGAGCCAAATATAAAGGAAGGGACCTGCAGGAGTCCTGTGGAAGGAGAAGAGATTCAGAGGGACACAAGGAATGGTGGAGAGAAAACAATATATGGTGCATTGGACACCAAGATGGATGTGAGTCCAAGAGCACAGAGGGAGGCACACAGGCACTCTCAGGAAGGGAAAAAAAGGTTCTAAAAGAAAAAGAAGATGCAGAAGGACATGAGGGTGTGTGAAGTGAGCCAAGCCTGATGGGTGGGACACACTGAGGAACAGAGGCGTCTTCATTGTGCTGTGACCACCACACTTATGATATTCTCAGCTTCAGACTCAGTCCTGTGTATCAAAGGTAAATAGTGTGGGGTAGTTTCCAAATGAAGAAGAGTTTTAATGCAAGAAGCAACACGCACATCTCTGAAGTAGAGGAGGTTCCAGACTGGAGAACTGAAACATGGGACCTGAAGACTGGTTTGGGGACATTGTGTGCCCCCCCTTGATCTCTCTCAGTATCAGGGGTATGAGATCTGGTTCATCTTTAGGTGGTGGGTAGGGTTAGGGTCTATGTCACGCAAGTGCTGCTGGATGCCTCATTATGTTAGTAAACTTTTGCTTTAAAGACTTCTAACAATTGTGTTTTAGAAAATGCAATCTCTTCCCTTCTTTCCATCCCATCGTTTTCTCAAGTGCCTCAATCTCTGATCTGTCTCTGCCACCACAGATCCACATTCTACATAAGAAGCAAACCAGAGATACTATATGACCTGAAGTGGGTGAACAGAAATGTGTAGGACCAGACACCCCCCAGCAGATTCTAAGATACCAAAGCGGGCTGGCAGGGGCAGGATGATGCTAGGAAACATCCGGAAGCCTCCAGAATATGTAAGTAACAAGGCTGTGTCTTGTGATTGTTAACAGTGTCCTTTGAAGGAACAAATTGATCTGAGCTTTGAGAGGGTACGGTAAAGGAGGAGGGATGCAGAGGAAAAGAGTAGTCCACTGGGACAGGACCTCTTGTCAAGGAAAGGAGACTGTTGGTTGGCATGTAACTCCCACAGAATTTGGAGAGTACTGAAGAAGGAATGAAGCAGAGGACAATAGAGAAACCAGGTGAGGACCAATTCTGGGAAATTGGCTGTAGCTTCTGGAGTTAATGTGTCCAGGTGACCACCTTTATGTCCTGGAACCAATGATTATGTGAGAAGAGCCCTCATCTCTATCCTGGATAGACCCAACTTGGTCATCTCAGTAGATACCCAACCAGAGAATCCTGCAGCTGTCTGAGGAAGGACATGTGGTTCTGAGCGTAGTGGGAGTGTTTATGCCACTAACAGGAGGGCAGGCCACCAAGAGTGCTGAGACAAGTTACGAGGTTCCGTGCTGGGGGCAGCAGATCTGGGCACAAGTCCTAAGGTTTTGGGTGGCAGATTCTCAGGTTACAGAAGAGAGAACTCAGACAAAAAACCAAACCTGGGGGAGGAGGCAGCAAGAGGCAGGAGAAGCCAAACTCTACTGAAAGAGCTACAGTGAATGTGGTGAGGAGTCAGCCAAACCCACTTAGCAGAAGGCACCTGAGCAATAACCAGTTCTCACTAGTGACATTTCCTTTATTCACATGAGGTCAAAATATATGCTGTAAGCATTCATTATTGTTTTTTAATGGCATCAGTCATATCAGAAAAGTACAGAATCCTGACAGAAGCATTTCACCCATTGATAAACTTGATATGGTTCATCCCCGTTGTGAGTCTTGCCATGAAGTCTAATATAAAACAGTGACTGTAGGCTCTTGCACACAAAGCAAATTTATATGGTTTCTCTGCATTGTGCCTTCACTCACACTGAAATTTTTTTCACACAGAAGTCATTCATATGTTTTCAATTTTATGTGAGTTTTCTCATAATTTCTAATGTGACATGATAGAGTAAAGGCTTTCTCAAACAGATGGCATTCACACACTTTCTCTCCACTATGTGGTCTCTCAAAGCTACTAAGTTGAGAGCAGGTCAGTGTATCCCACAGGTGACATCATATGGTTTTTCTTCTGTGTGCTCGTGTATGCTTCATAAGGTTAGATGATTGAGTGAAGGTTTTACCACACAGCTCGCACTCATAGGGCTTCTCTCCTGTGTGTGTTCTTTCATGGTTAATAAGAGTGGATGAACGTGTGAAGCATTTTCCACAGAGATGACATTCATATGGTTTCTCTCCTGTGTGTGTTCTTTCATGGACACTAAGAGTAGATGAGTGTGTGAAACATTTTCCACAGAGATGACATTTATAGGGCTTCTCTCTTGTGTGTGTTCTTTCATGGCATCTAAGGTTTGATGACTGAGTGAAGGATTTTCCACACAGATGACATTCATATGGTTTCTCTCCAGTGTGTGTTCTCTCATGGCATCTAAGTTGGGATGAATGAGTGAAGCATTTTCCACAGAGTTGACATTCATATGGTTTCTCTCCTGTGTGTGTTCTTTCATGGCCTCTAAGATCATATGAATGTGTGAAGCATTTTCCACAGAGATGACATTTATAGGGCTTGTCTCTTGTGTGTGTTCTCTCATGGCATCTAAGGTGGGATGATTGAGTGAAAGATTTTCCACACAGATGACATTCATATGGCTTCTCCCTTGTGTGTGTTCTTTCATGGCATCTAAGGTGGGATGACTGATTGAAGCATTTTCCACAGAGATGACATTCATATGGTTTATCTCCTGTGTGTGTTCTCTCATGGTAATGAAGCCTCCATGAATGAGTGAAGGATTTTCCACACAGATGACATTCATGTGGTTTCTCTCCTGTGTGTGTTCTCTTATGATTTTTGAGACTAGAAGAATGAGTGAAAGTCTTCCCACATAGATGACAGTTATAATACATGTCTCCAGTATATGTTCTTTGATGCTGTTGAAGTTTAACAGATTGACTGAAGGCTTTCCCAAACACTGAGCATTTATTCTTCTTCACTAGTTTTTGATGTTCATTATAAACTGTAATGTTAGAGTTACTTGTGAAGGTTTTCCAAGATGGCTGACGTATGAGTAAACTTTTTCCAGAGTTAGTCATCTTGTGTCTTCTGAATGCCGACTGATATTTCAAATTTGTCCTACACATTTTGCCTTCAAAATGTTTTTCCTTGGTCTGCATTCTCTCCTGGAGTTTAAGTATGAAACATTAATTGCACTCCCAGTAAATGACATTCATGCCCCTTATGACACTTAAGTTCAGAATTTTTGGGAAAGGATATATTCAATAGGTATCATGTATGTGGCTTCTCACAACTATACACCTTACTGTGTTTCCTGAGTGGTTAGTGGTTTCCAGAGTTTTTCTCTTGATTTCTCTTATTGATTCTACATTTTTCTCTAAGGGATTTTTAACAATAAAAGTAAACAATGTGAATGTACAGTGTACATCAGGAAAGGTTATCTGATGCTATTGTAGTCATCCACTACTTTTAAAACAATCCAATAGAAAGTTTATCAGAATGACCTTTTTTGGGAAAAAACATTATTTGGATATGCTAAAATATCTACATGTTATTTTCATTAAATATTAATTCAAGAATTATCAGCAAATACTAGGCTTAAATGTTTTTATGCTGACTTTTATACTATTAGGACTTTTTACAAACACAGCAAATATTTTTTGTGTATGACATCATAAGTAAGCTCTGAATGTATTAATATGGATGAATTAATGTGTTTCAGATTTTAGATGCAAAACTGCTCAATTTATGTAAAAATTACACATCTTGTTCCCTGAACAAATTATGTTAAACTCCAAACAATCTTTTTTTTTTACATATAGCACCTTTTTTAAAAAATTATTTTAAACAGACTAAAACAAACAGAATAAAATCAATCTCAACAAAACAGTGAAAGTGATACAGGACTTCAAAACAGGATAATAGGAAATCAGCAATGACTACCATAATGCCTCTTGCTATCTTCAAAACTGCTGCCCATAGCATCAGACATAATAAAGTCAAACAAAACACAACAGAATAAAACCAATCAAAGCAGAACAGTAAACAAAACAAAACAATAAAATGGATAAAAACAGTGAGAACATTATATTTCAAACACAAGACAGAAAGAAATCCCACATATTTGCTATATTGCATATTGTTCTCTTCTCTTTTTTTTAATTTGAAAGAGAATAAAGCAAAAGGGGGCAGTACAGAGCAGATCAGAACAGGACAACATAGGCAACACAGTACTTTACATTAAGTCAACTGGACATCAACAATAGCTAACACCATATCTCTTACTCTGCTATAGTTGAGCATAGTTTCAAATACAATAATATCAAACATAACACCATAGAATAAAGCCATGTATAGAGTGAAGGAATTACAGGGCTTTCTGAACCGAATAACAGAAAATGTTCAGTGGGTACTATAATATCTCATTTTTGATAAAAAAGAAAAAAATTTGTTTGAGCTATCATACCACAGTGATATATGTGCACTCATGTTCATAGCAGCACAATTTGTAATAGCCAGATCCTGAAAACAACCTAAGTGCCCATCAACTGAGGAATGGATAAAAAAGTTGTGGCATTTTTATACAATGGAGTACTACTCAGCTATAAAGAATGATCACATCGAGATATTTATAAATAAATGGACACGACTTGAGACCATTCTCTTAAGTGACATAAACCAAACTCACAAGGGTAAATACCATATAGTCTCCCGAATATGAGATTTGATAAGAGTATATAAGACTTTATGGTAAGCATGAGTCCCCAAATTCCAAACAATCTAATGGAATTCAGATCATATGATTTATATAGTGCTTTGTCTTGTCTTAGAGAAGGCCATGTATTTAATTACTAATTCTGTAAGAAATGTTCTTTAATTTTTGTGCTATTATTCATGAATACAGAACTTACCATGTCATTGATGGTGTTAGTTTTACTTCTTGTAATGTGCTGAGTGGCTGTCATATCCTCCTCTTCTTGTGCACACTTTCCTTCTGCAATAATTTAAAAAACAAATAACTAACAAAAAAGTAAGAAAATACAAAGAGTAAATGCATCAAATGCCATGTATCTTCTGCTCTGCAAAGACAATTTATATCAATATCATGTTAGAATTCCATGAGAAAAGGAAGGATGGAAGTTGCACAACTATGTGGAGATAGACTGTAGAAAATTTGAGTGCTCAGAGATTTATACGATAAATCTTTGAGAAAATATAAAATTGGAAGGAAACAAAAGAAAAGATAAACAAGGTATGCCTGAAAATTTGGGACACAATGTTCATAGTTCTAAATTGGAAGCCCATGCTGATTATTTGCAATTTTAAAAATCTAACATATCTCAAGAAAATGAAATATTTCACATATTTCATGTGAAAGTACAATAATAAACTAAGTGATTCTACAATAAAAAATCAAATATCAAAACTAAACTTAATGAATTAGATGTGAAAGGAAACACATGAAAATCAATAAGAGAAATTATTAGTAGTAGTTCAGAATTTTTGCTTGCTGCATATGAAATTTACACTCAGGTTGGAACATGAACAAAATAGCAAATGTTCTTTTTAGTATCCTGTTGTTCCATCTCTCGTCCTCATCTTGAAGACCCTTCTCAGTCTCTTTTCTTTTGTTAATTATATCTGTTTTTAATTATGTTTTTGCATGGATTATTGATATTCATTTGTGATATTTAGAATCTGTACATGGCATAACTTAAAACTTTTCTTCCTTTCCCCATTTCCTGCTCTGCTACTTCTAAACCTCTTCACAATTGCAAGAGTGATTTTTTACTTCTTTCTTCAATGGTTTTTAAATTTTTCCTATACTTGCCTTATGCAAGTGAGATTCCATGCTGTGTATAAAATCTTGTCTGATTTAATTCACTCTACCTGCTATTTCCAACTTACATCTATTTTGCTAAAACACCTCAATTTCTCTGTCTTTAAAGTGGAGTTGTATTCCACTATGTACAGATAGCTCATGTCGTTTATACCTGTCGTTTTTACCCCATCTATTGATGGACATAATTGCTGATTCCTGGATTTAGCTATTACAAATTGTTCTACTATAAACATTGGTATGCATGCATTATTATAATATGATTCATATACCATTTTTGAAAAAGCACTTGGAAAGTGAAATTGCATCATATTGAATTCCTAGTAATTTAGAGACATCTACATACTGCTTTCCATACTGACTGCAGTAGTTTACATTCCACCAAAAACACAGTAGTGTGCCTTTTCTCCACAGACACACCAGAGAGTGGTGTTTTTCATTTCTTTAGGACTGCCATAATTTTAGTGTAAGTAATCTTCATGCTGCTTCAATTTGCATTTCTTTCATGGCCATCGATGTTGAGAAATATTTCATATACGTTCCCTGTTTGTCATTCTGTGATAAGTAGTGATAGATCCTATCCGTTTCTTGAATGGCTTTTTTATTTTACATGATCTAATTTTTATGTCTGTATTTTACAAAATACTCTTCTATTTGACAAAAATGTGGACAATATTTTTCTATTCTTCATGTTGTCTCCTTACTGTACTGATTCCTTTGCTGTGAGGAAGCTTTCTAACTCCATATAGTCCCAATTTGATTATTGATTTATTTCTTCTGCACTTAGTGTTCATTTCTGAAAGTCTTTGCTAATCCATATATCTTTACATATTTAACTTCTTTAATATTCAAGAGGTTTAATGTTTCCATTTTCAAGCTCAGATACTTGATCTATTTTGAGTTTATCTCATGACCTCAGGAGATGTAATAATCTTCCGCAAATAGTCTCTAGCCTACTTGCCCCACACCATTTATTTAGTGCAGTATATATTTTCAAAATTTTGAAGAATGATCAAAGAGATGAATGTGCCTGCAGCTGTTTCTGTATCCTCTATTCTGTTCCACGATCCTCCCACATTTTTTTATTATCATGCATTTTCCATCACACTTGCTTTGTAAAGCAACTTGGCCTTAGATGTTGTGCAGCCTGCTACTTTTCTCTTTTTGCAGAAATTGCTTTTGTTGTTCATACAGTTTCGCTATTAAAAGAATTTCTGGAAATATTTCTCTAATTCGATGCAGAATATTCTTAGTACAGTGATTCATGAACTTAATTATTTGCACAGTCCTGTGTAAAACAATCACATTCATGTTGACCCAGTAAAGTTCAACTTGCTTATGTTTGTTACTCAGTGAAGAGTTCACACACAGTAACAAAGTTTGATAAGTATTATTTTAGCTAATCAAATTTCTCACAAAATGCATGGTACCTGAGTGGAACTAAGGTACTATTATATTTTGAAGTGTATCCTTTGAATCTGTTTTGAAACTAAGTACTTTAAAAATGGCTATTCTGCCTATTAAGAACATTTGTGCAATCACATTTTTATATTTATTGATTCATTTTAGTATATCTTTCATGCCCTCTTCAACCTCTTTTTCCAAGATAATGTAGGATTCATTATACAGTTCTTTTCATTTCCTTGATTAGTTTAATAACAAGATTTAATTTATCCCTGATGCTAATCTAATTTGTATTGCTTTCATACTTGTCTCTCACCGATTTCACCATTGGTATACAGATATACTACTGATTTCTCTGTGTTGACTTATTATCCTGCTATGTTGTTGAAACTGATTACTAACGTTATGATTTTTCCAGTTGTCATGCTTTGTGTGTTCCATATAGGTTTCATGTCATTAGCAAATAATAATTTGACATCATCCTTGATCTGTGCATTATTCTACAGGAATGCTTTGTACTCCCTCACCTTTAGTACCATGCTGACCATTGGTGAGCCATAAGTTTCTATTAACAAATTCACCTATGATTTTTCTTTACCCAATTCGTTAGGAGACACTAAAACTTGTTGTAATATTGCATTTTCTCTGAAACATTTTCTGATATTCTCATGCAGATTTTAACCTTGCTTCTGGTTATGTGATGTATTTCATTTTTTATTCTCATACGTTTAACCATTCTTCCAAGTCTGAAGTAAAATCTACTTGGTCATGATATGTGGTTTTGTTAGTGATACCTTATACTCTATTCTCAAATATCTTACTGAAGATTATCTGCATCTTTGCTCATGAAAGACATTGGCATGTAATCTTTTTATGCTTTAGTGTATATCTCATTTTTCAATCCTAGTGATGCTACCTTCCACAAATGATTTTGTAACCACACTATCTTATAATATTTATCAGAACATTTTAGGATTGTTGGTGATATAACCTCCTTAACAATATTGTAGGATTTATCATAGCACAGTGCAAATTTGTTAAGACTATTAAGACTTTTTATTTGTTTAACATTAAGCTCAATTTTATTGTCTATTATTGAATTGTTAAGCCATTTTGCATCTTCTTGGTTTAGTTTTACTTACTTGTAGAACTCTCAGAATCTGGCCATTTTTTCCAAACTTTCTAATGCATTGGAATATAATTTTTCATGGTATTTACTATCTTCTGGAATTCAGTGACATCTTTTTGTGATTTAGCCTATCATTTCAAATTATAAAATTATGAATATTTTCTTAATTTTCCTTTCTAAATTTGTCTAAGTGGCAAAGACCACGTATTTGTTGCACTCCTTCTGGATGGTGATGTTTATTTTCAATTTCAAAGATCTAGTCTCCAACATTACAACAATTTTTGGTAAATTATCTATTTTTACACTACCATGCTCCCATAACTGATCAAAATTCCACATAATCCATCCTGCAGTCTCTTTCCTGAATCATTAGAGAACTCTTATTAACAATAGAGTACCAGTATGGTGAGTATTGATAATAGTTGAAAGTATCACTGAAATATCCACCACATATAACTGATGTATTAATCAATGTATTGGTTTTCTTTTACCCATACACAACTCATCTCTGAATAAGTAGGTGTTGAATTTGAAACAATTACTTTAAACAGATGAAATTGTAAGTACTCTCTTTGGACATGTAAAGATAAAAACATTACCAAAAGCACTTATCTTAATAAGAAAATCTCAGAAACCAAACATGATGTCCCTGTTCTACTAGATCTCGATGCTAGTGAATACATAGAGCCAAAAAAGGTAAAACATAGAAAAAATATATGCATACATGAAGAAAACTGGAAAGAAAACCAGAATAAGAACCTGAAATTTCCCAACTACTCCTAAGCCAATCAAAGTGGTTACATAAAGAGAAAAAAGAAAATATCAGTTAGAGGAACTCTCCCATAAAAGATGAGTTAAAAAATAGGTGGTTTTAGAAAGGATATGACCATAAGTTTATGGATACAGAAATGTCAATATGAATGAAGAATCCTTAAAACAATACATTCAAATAGAATTAAGAGCACATTAAACACACTGTATATATCCTTTCATTCCAGTAATGCTACAGTGTTACAGCTTAGGAAAATAAAAATTTCTAGTACATCAAATACAAAACCAATAAACAAGTATATAAGCTTATAAGTTAATACACAAGAAGCTTTCAATAAATTTACCATAATTTGCTGATATCACACATGTACAATCTACACATACACCAAATCTCTAGATTGTACTTGATGTAGACTTAACATCACACTGCATTACATGTGATAATATGTACTCTAAAAATCAGAAAATGTGTTTCTGTTTATGTCACCATTCCTGTTCAGTGGAACACTTGTGATTTTACCAAAATCAAAAACAAAAAAACAGAAAATAAAAACAAGACAAGGGGCTAAACACAGGGAAAAAAAGTTATATTGTGCATATCTCTTAACAAAACAGTTTCTTACATGAGAAATGTTCACAATCTTATAAGAAAATGTAGACAACTTGCAAAATGAAAACTGTGATACAAAGCACTACAGACTTAACTGTATGTTCAAATTTAACATGGAGGAAAAAAATCAGTGATTGCAACTATTCACAACAGCTTCAAAATGTATAATAGATACTTAAAATAAATTTAATAAAGAGATAAAATTATTGTCTACAGGAAATTTAAGAATAATGAATAAAACATGTAATTAGATGCTAGAAGATATAAAAATTTCCTTATGTGTACAGAGTGCTATATTTATTTATCTGAGAAAATCTTAGAAGCTCTCTGTTTATAAGTGGTTTAATGCACAAATAAGTAAATAGCCAAATATAATTTTAAGTGTTTAGGTCCTCTTCAAAAGAGGTTATTAATGGGTTATAAGCTGACCAACCTCTCTCAAACCTTTCCTATTATATTTTCTATGAAAGTATTCATGAATCAAGCCACTTCCAGAGGTAAATAAGTCACTCTGCCATGATATTTTCATCTGGAGCAAGACAACCACACACTAATAATTCTGATATTCTTAGCCCAAATATATATATTTTGAAAAATTTCTTTTCATAGGTAGAAAATGACAAATATAAATTCTAATGCTTTGGATGCTATAGTATTGCTGTTGATATAATAAACATTGTAGCAATCATGATCTATAAATACATTGCACTTCCAAACAAAATACAGAATTCTTCACAGGTCTAGAAATATAATACAAAAGTGTATGAGTTAGAACAATCTATGAAGGCAAATAAAGGATTTCTGAGCAAGTAAACAAACTCATGTTGTAAGAATAGCACATATAAAAATATCTACAAACACAGAGTAGGAAAAACATCTACACAATGACATTAATATTGGGAGTGAGACGATATTTTAAAAGTTCATATATGGCATACATGTATATATTAGATGATGTTTTAGTCATAACTAATATAAAAATCATGACATGAAAGAATGGTCTTTAGGGGCCGGGGGTTTAGCTCAGCTCAGCTGTGTAAGTGACTGCTTGGCAAACCCAAGGTCATGAGTTCAATCGCTGGCACCAAAAAAAAAAAAAAAAAAGAATGGTCTTTATAAGAGAACAAGCCAAAAGAGGAAAGTCAAATGTCACATGATTTCTCTTATATACAAAATAGAAAAGATGATCACAATGATTGCAATAACACAAAATCAGAAATAGATTATGGAAGAAAATGACACATAAATGAAGGAAAAATAATTTTATAAAAGAATGTTGTTTGAAAGAGTTAAAAAAACAAAATTCTATTGTGCAATTTATATATGTATATATATATGATCTGATATATATATATATGATATATATATATATATATATATATATGATCTGAATTAATTCTAAGTTTGGTATGATTAATATTTACTATTTTAAAAGGGTCCAAAAATACCACTTAAGCAGAACAGACAGGTCAACTAAAGTTACATGATGGGTTTTCGAAATGTAACTAACTGGATACAGTACAAGATATTTAGGGTTAGTTTATTGATAAATGAAGAAAAGATCCTCAGTACCTCCATGGGGAAAAGTTAGCTTCAGATCATGCAGACAAGAGTCACTGCATAAAAGTTTAACTCTATCATGTCCCTGAACATTCTTTTCCTCTGAAGACAGTATAATGACAGGAAAACATATGAATCCTGAAGACTATTTAAAAGAAATGAGGACAACACTGCTGAAATTTTGGCCAGTGTCTGATAGAGATACTGGTATGGTATTGTTCATTCACTTAAAAATCTATTTCATATCCTCAGGGCCTGGGAGGAATAACAAGAAGAAAAAGGAGCTAATTTTCCCTTCCCATGAGCCAACCGGCAGGCTGGCTAGGAGACAAGATGCCCTGCCCCATAAGCAAGGAACTGATTTGGAACACAGGCTGAGTTGATTGAACCTGAGGTACCAAAACAATATAATTCTTCTATTGTTTGATTGACTTTTGAGGCCTAAAGCCGGTAGTCTGAGCATCTATTAAGGGGATAGCCATATGCACAATAGCAAAGATGTGAGATTGCCTTGTAACTTGTTTTTGAAATCCAACTTTGTTCTCATTGTTTTGTTTTATTCCATTTTATTGTTATGCTACATTCGAAGTTCTGTTTGGATTGGTTTCATTCTGTTCATGTTGTTTGATTTTATTACATCTGATGATATGGGAAGCTACTTTGAAGATAATGAAAGGCATTATAGGAGTATTATTAAATTCCTATTATCCTGATTTTAAATCATTTATTGTTTTCACTGTTTTGTCTGATTGGAATTATTCTGTTTCATTTTGTTTGGTTTTATTCTTTTATAAGGAACTCTTTCAAATAGTATTCTTCTATATTCTTTTGCATTGAAAGTTCTTATTCTGTTTTGTTTTGTTTGATTTTATTATGCCTGATGGTAAAGACAGATTTTTTTTATTGCTACTGGGATCAAACTCACAAGTGCACATTTAACAGGTAGCCACTTATGTGGCCGTGCTAAATCCCCAGCCTAGGACAGATATTTTAAAGAAAATAAGAGACATTATTATATCCATTATTGATTACATATTATATTATTTCACAGTCCTATCTCACTTTCATTGCTGTGTTCTGAGTAGCTTTATTCTGTTTTGTATTGTTTGATTTTATTCTCTTTAAATTAAAAAATATACTTCATGTACTCATTGGTGTGATATCCTCTAAATTGAAACATCAATCTGTCATTTATCTAGAGTCTGGTTTATGATAAAAAGTCTGTGATTACCACCAGCAGGATTGCTCTTTCATGTATGAAAAATGACATCTGCTTTGCAGTATTATCATTGTATCTTGAAGAAAGTAAAGAATTTGATGATGGTTATAAGAATAGTTGCACATCATGACAAAGTCTATGGAAAACTATCAAGAAGGAATAAGAGGAATGTAGAAAAAAGCCCAGGCAATGTGATCATCATGATAATAGTAAAGGTGTTTCATTATATTAGGAGGAAATCTACACTGTGTTTCCAAACTGTCAAGTCCTTGTGACACTTGGTCTCTTCTTGACTTTGAAGATATTACAGAATCACCTAGATTTCAAAATGATAAACTTCAGTTATTTGTGAAAAAATGGATGCACTCAGAGACAAGAGTTAAGTTGAAATATATTAGAAATCAAGCTTTAATGTTACATGAGTTTCATATATATATATATATATATATATATATATATATATACACATACACAAACATTAGGTACATCTTTTACAAAGGGAATGAACTCCCAGGATTGAAGCAGGGAGTACACAAGGGAGAGAAGTGAAAGCAAAATGAATATTTCAGGTGACTCGTGTACCTGTACCACCTTTAGAAAGGAATGAATTTCTGTGATACAAACAGGTACTACTAGAAATGGAAAACTGTGAATACCTCAAGATGGAAAGACATAGACATTTCCATGGCAGAGTGAATATAATTTAAATTTACAATTTAGCACTCACTACAAACTCCTCGAGTACACTCATTCCCTAATTTTCATATGTATCACACACCTTATCATGATCATCAGTTGATGACAACCATATATAAAATATGTGGCATATTTATAAAATCCAAAGCTTATTTCACATTGGCTCATTATTTGGTGATTCATTTACAGTAACTTATGATATAATTTTCAAGATTATATTAAGAGGAGTAAAAATATTTTCTTTATAAACGTCAACGAAATTTCTTTGACATAGATGTCATGCCTATGAATGAACCACAACAAAGATGGAGGGGGGAAAGTGGCATGAGTCCTAGACAATGTTTGATGGATTGCACATAAGTTAGAAGGTTGGTGCATACATAGGTAGATAGAAACTTGGTCAAAGAGACTCACCAAGAGACATCAGGTTGTTGATGGTTTCCTGCATCACATCTCTATACAGCTTTCTCTGTGCTGTGTCCAGCAGTGCCCACTCATCTTGGGTGAATTTTATGGTTACATCTTCCATGGTGATCGATTCCTACAAGACCATGCATATTCCAATTTAGACACAGAAATAGTGACAAACTTCCTGGTATGTGTAGAGATGATGGTGCTGAGGCAGAGGAGAAAGACCAGACATGGAGAGGATAAACTGCTTAGGGCAACAGTCCACTGACTGCCAGCAGCAGAGTGGGACCTAATGTCAGAGACCATCCCTGAGAGACATAGATTATATACTCATTATATTATTATTATACACAGTATTACATGCCACATGGTATAGGAAAAATAGGTCAACTTCTGATAAATATTGTAGTTATATCTCCTACAAGTTTACCATAAAATTTAACCTTCAAAATATAAAACAAAAATTGGTACATTTACTTTAATGAATTTTATAAACAATATCACAATGAAAGCTATTACAAAATTTTGCCATATGTATGCCATGTCATCATTAATTCATTCCCACCCATGTATCAGATATTAGTCATCAATAGAATGGGTGATAGTTTTTGTGAATGTTGAAAGAAGCAGTCTTTCTATATATCAATATCATACAATATTTGTTATTCGTAATGATGGAAGAAAAACTGGAAGCTATCATTTGGATCTCAGAGAATTTGATACCTTTTCTATATCACAGTATCATTGGTTGCAATATATCTCCATTCCACAGAGCTTGACTGATGAGAATCATGTTTCAAACGAGACTGATAAGCAATACTAGAAAAATCTGCTCTGAGTTGTTCCCTGAGGACAATTGTAATGGTCATTCTCAGTATTTTCAGGATTTTTTTTGGTCCCTGGTATCAAACTCATGACCTAGCTCTTGCCAGGCATGCACTTATGCCACTGAGCTAAAGCCCTGTCCAGTTTCCTGGAGTTTCAACACTATTCTACAATGGGGATCTTATATTTGGATGGTATCCAAATCTTCACATTAAAACAAATTCTTTTTCAGGTGGCATCTATTAAACCCTTGAAAAAAATAACTGCTGGAATACCATGCTGACACAAAGAAAGATAAATTTGACTAGTTTGTAATCAAACTAATAAACCTCGTGATGATAACCTTCATTGAAATAAATTGGGCAAAAGGATTGCACGTACCTAGGTTTATCTTCCTTATTTCTTCAGAAAAAAGTGAAATGAAATATGTGATAAAAAATAGAGATGTGGTTTGATAATATGAGGACGACTGAGAGAAATGCGATGATAAAGGAGGTTGGCAGAAGGCATTCAATAATGAAGATATCTTATGTATACGAATCTGCTCCACACAAGGAATTTAATTATTATGTAACTCAAACATGCAGTAATATAAGTGAAAATTTCATAAAACTTACATTTCTTCAATATTTCCCATTTGCATTTTGATATTATATTCTTATTTGTCTATCTCAGTAAAGTTAGTGGTCATTTTAGTAAATGATATTCAGCAATCTGGTATGAGCATTTGAAGTATGTGTATTTGTAGCTTACCTTTTGAAATCTACTGTCCCAAATTTTTCCCTCATTCGATCTCTTCAGCCCCATTTATTGGCACATTTTCCATAAGGAATGTTTCTATTTCTTTTGTGGGGTTGATACATATACATAACATACTGTAATGAATTTTATACAACTTTCCAAACCTTTGCATTTCAGTCCTGTTTCAATTAGAGAAATACTAAACAACAACCTTCCTATTATATTTATTTTGTACTTCATTATGCATTGTTTCTTTGTGCTGTCTTAAAGAGAATTTATAAAACAAAACTATATACAGTTTTAAATCATGATACTATGAAATTAAAAATTGTTATTATATTTCTTAGTGTTGTCTTCAAAATAGTTGTTCATATTAACATATGTGCATATTCAAAATTGATCAAACAATATAAACACTAAATTTTCCTTTGAAAAAACTAACAGAATGTGTATCATACTTATCCTAGCTATCATATATGTATGTATATGTATATATATACATATACATATATATATGATTCTTTTTTCTTTTCACCCATCCCAATTGATTTTTTCCTTTTGATCAGTGTCTTTCCCTTTCATATTATCTATTACACCTTTTGGATCTTAAGTAGAATTTCAGTTTTCTACATTAGGGAACAATGCAACATCAATCCAAGCATGTCTGATTTGCTTCACTTTTGAGTATGGTATCAAGTTGCATCCATTTACTTATGAAATGCTCAACTTTATCTTTCTTTATAGCTGAAGAGCACACCATTGTACGAAAATAGAACATTCTTTTTATCCTTTCCTCAATTTATGGGAATTTCTCATATAAAGGAAAGCATGAGAAACATAGAATCTGCTAAGAAAAAGTATACAATTTTCAGAAAGGAAAAATATTTTACCAATATTTTAATATTTTACCTATGGAGGACTTGAAAGATATTGTTTGTTTACAAAAGCACACTACACTGCTGGCTTTTAAAGAAGAAATTGAAAATGCATGTGCAGGAATTTTACATTTTGACAAAGATTATGAATTCAGCAGCAACACAATTGTCTGTAAGCTAATAACTACTCTTCTGAGAAACTAATGCAATTGTAGAAGCTGAACATGAATTTTATTAATCCCATGATGATTCCACATGTGAGTGTTACAGTATTTATCTTAAGGTGTCTTCCTAAATCATGATCATGGACTTATGGTGAATTCTTTTTTTAAAGTGAATAAAACCAAGCAAAATAAAACAGAATAAAGCCAATCCAAAAAAAAACCAGTGTAATTGACACAGGAATTCAATACTAAGGGGAATCAATAATGATGCTATAATGCCTCTAACTGTCTCCAAAGTTGCAGCAGATAACTTCAGACAGAGAAACTCTCAAACAAAACACAACAAAACACAAGCAATAAAAATAAAACAATGAATGTAGTAAAGGAGTTCAAAACAAGAAAATCCAAAATGGCTACCATATTGACACATGTTATCTTTAAATTGCTGCCAATGCCATTGGATATAGTAAAACCAAAAGAAACAAAATAGCACAAAGCCCAACCCAACAAAACAATACAACAATAAAAATGATACAGGACTACAAATCAATATAAAAGGGAATTAGCAATGGCTACCACATTCAGAAGGAGAACCCCCATATGCTACATTGCCTACTGCTACCCTTTGAGTAGATGATCACACAACTGGCTTTAGACCTGCAGTCAGTGAAACACTAAGCACTACAAGTACTCCAATGTATTTTAGCCCAATAGCTATCATCACAGCATGTGTTTCTCCAGATAAGCTGGTTGCTTATGTTGTGAGTGAGGAGAATTGGCTCTTCCTGATTTCCAGCCTGTGTTAAGGAAGCAGCTGGCACCTACCTCTCCCCTAGTAGACCAAAGTTTGTGCCATTTAGAGGACAGATTTACTTCTTGGTCATTTCTTGTTCTCGTCCCCGCAGTCTGTAAATGGCACTCACTCACAGGAAAAGGTTGGCGACTGCCTGTCCCCCCTATAGGGATGCATGTGGTGTCAATTCACAGGGAGGCCTTACTTCTTGGTGGGGTTTATTTGCTCTTTCCCCACAGTCTGAAAATCCATGGTGAATTCTTTATAGCCACGTGTGTCTGATTTATTTCACTTAGATTATGGTTTCAAGGTACACCTGTTTTGATACAAATTACTCAATTTTATTGTTCTTCCAGCAGCAGAGAACGTTTTATGAGTATCCTTTAAAGAAGGTTTTGAATAGAAAGATAGGTTCTCTCCAATTTTAAGCAAAGTTGATTATAGATGATCATTCTGTGTCTATCTAAAGTCGTTTCATTGCTGCACAACAGGGTACAGGCTTCTTTAAGACTCTTTGACACAGGTAGATTGAACAAGGTAATGAGTTAGGTTGCCATGATTAGCTAATGCTGTGTTATTCCTGGCATTGTCTGCACCACAATGCAAGTATCACTGCAGTGAAGAGCATGGGAAATGAGGCAGCGATTTCCAAAATATCCCAGGGATTGAATGTGAGAGAACAATATATCACCTGCTCATATTCTGATAGAATATATACACTCAAACATACAAAATTGAACACAACCGTATATAAATACATATGTACAAATATATATAAATATATATATGAAAGTGTATTAGATATTAAGGATTCTTAGACCCAAGATAACTACAATACTATAAAGCAAAGCTTTAATGGAGTTCAGAGATCTCTATATGTCCTACTTGAACTCAACAGTTTACATCTCTCAGTGGGGTTGTCAGTTTCGTGTAAAATGCCTCTGACTCACCTGTG
This sequence comes from Dolichotis patagonum, assembly GCA_004027295.1. Classification (NCBI taxonomy): domain Eukaryota; kingdom Metazoa; phylum Chordata; class Mammalia; order Rodentia; family Caviidae; genus Dolichotis; species Dolichotis patagonum. The sequence continues at coordinate 23,474 of PVJX010014763.1, read as the reverse complement.
GATGTAATGCCATTACCAGTTTCCTGTAGGGTTTCAATCACAGGTGAGACAAGACAAAAGGTTTAAAATCCGTGGAGAGGATTTCACACTTGTCAGAAGCTGTTGGATGGCAAGCAGTACCAAATCACTGTCTCCGAGATTTACAATCCAGACACTGGAAAATAGCAATTTTTGGAAGAAAGAACAAGGAAAATGAATTCCTGAGACCCAGAAAACATCTGATGGTTAAATTGGAGTTAAAAAAAATTCAAAATCCAATTTACAAAAAAGAAAATGGAAGGTGCTATCTGCACTGGGTCCTGGCTCCTGGCTGAGGTTTAGTGTGTAAGGAAGATCAAATCTCCAGAGGCGCAGTGCAGCAGGTGACCACGGAGATGTGCAGCAATGCAAAGCGGCAGTGGATGCTTTGTGCTACCGCACCTGGGGAATACCTCCAGGCCCAGCGTCCTCCAAACATTTTGGGGATAACTCTGTGTCACAGGGCTGTCTAAGGAGGGCTAACTCTTTGGTGGTCATTAAATAGACATAAAGATGCCATGATTTCACTTGTACAAGTCTCACATTTCCATAAAAGTATTATTTTAGGGCATATTTTTTCCTCTGAATGACTGGTACATGTGAAAAAACAGAGGAAAACTTCTACATTAAGGAGGGCATCTGCAAAACTTATCAATCCATTAAGAATTCTACTAAGTAGGTGTATTACAAAAGAAAAATATCAGTGAAATGAAAATAAAGGCTGGAGGTTTTAGCCCTTAAATTCATTGGAACAATATTTTAGGAAGTAGAATTTAAGAAGTAAAAGTTCTATTTGATATTGCATTGTGCACAATTTCCAATGCAAGAAACTTCAAAAAATCTTCTCAGGAATATATTTTGCAAAAAACATTTTAATTTTCATAAAGGATTTGTATTACTCATAGAAGCAACTAATCCCAATATTGTGATTAAATTAAAAATTATATGACAATATACATAAGACATTGATATAGGGGAAAGAGTATAAATTATTAAGAAGTCTCAGTTAGACTAAAAACCAGATATAGCTCAGTGTTCTGAACAGGTTTTTGGGAGTGAAGGATGTGCTCTACATCCTGTTGATCACACAGTATCACATGGAAGTAGGGAAGAAACCATAAATAAGACCATCACTATGAAGAATCTACAATTTAGTCAAAAAATTAAACACCATAACAAAGTATGACTGGAAGTTTTAGACATTGCCAAAATACATCTTAAACTTGAAGGAAGCAGTTGCTTGACATAGATTGGAGAGAAAAATGTAAAGAAGTTAAAATAATCACAGTTAGGTGTTGGGAATGCAGAAGTGACTACTGATGAAATAAATCTTAAAGAGGAAAAGACAGTGCTTTCCTATAATAACGGTCCAACAATCGACAGAATTCAGTTTTAAAGGAGTCAGACTCACATTTAATTATTTCCAGGGAATTCCCCAAAGGCAATTTGGCAGAAAGTAGAGATCTGTGGATTGTGAGGCAGGCTCCCCGGCCAAGAATCCACTCACACTTCTCACAAACCTGCGAACCCTTGAGTTCCTGATTTGCTGCGAAAATGCATGATCTGCGGGACTTCCCTTTATACAGAGGAAACCACTCAACAGACCCGATCAGGACCACATGGCCGCCGATGAAGCCAGATTGCACACACCTGACCCTAATCATGGCCAACTTTCTTCAGCACAAATGGTTCACGTTGATTGGATTCTCCCAACAAGAATGAAGATATAAGCCTTACTGCAAAAGGAGAGTGAACAGGAGAGATTATTATAGAGATACATTAGGAAAAGTCAGTCCATCCTACATTGCTTTACAAATACTCTGAACAGCTTGCCATGTTGTAGGAAACATTGTAGGTTGCATAAATATATGTTTTTCTCTAACGGGAGCAGGGGAAAATACCTCCCACTGTTCTAATGTATTACTAATGTTTGTTTGAAGGTCACAATGATCAATGAAACATACTTAAAATCATTTCTCACTTTGAAGAAAGGACAATATTTGTACTGGACATACGTGATTTTGTGGTGAATTAAAGGGCAAAAAAATGTTCCTTAACTTTTTGAGGCACTATTTTGTTACAAAAAATGGTATTTCTTCTTTGCTTGTTGAATTCTTGAGAAGAATCTTTGCAGCATGCATGGACACTTAGTCTCTGTCCTGCCAGCTCATTGAGCATCAATAATCCATTTGTGATTCTACCTCCATCTCTTTATCTCACCAGTTGTCTTCACTGCAAAAATGAATACAGGAAATTCTGCAGCTCCAATCAGTACATCACTTCTCACATTTAATCCCCACAGGCTCTGGTAAACTAAGCTGAGGCACAAATTCATCCTACAACATATTTCTTATTCCAGTGTCCTTGAAGTCATCCTGCAGTAAAGTCTTTTTGTGCAAGCACATGCAGGTCCCAGTGAGACTGCACCCACAACACCTTCCACAGTCTAACAGCATGAGATTCTATGAATCCTCAGAGACCACAGCAGGCATTTAAGGATCCCAAAAGAGTGCTCTAGCTGTCAGGTCTGCTACACATAAACTATAACACATTTAGCAGCTCATTCATTGCTTTGAGAGAGAGAACATAATTTGCAGATTTACAAAGGATTATTTTAAGCATAAATGTCCAAATGTTTTATATTTGCATAGTTCATATTCCCACATGCTATGAATGTCACTAATCACCTTGTGTTCCACATGTAATTTCTGTAATTTTTACAATAGAAATTATACAGAAGGTTAATTTTTTTGAAGTTGAAATTGCATTAAAATATATTGCAGATGTATTTCCGTGAAATTTTAGAAAATTTTCTTCATAATCATGATTTCATCATTACTTGTAATTATATGTGTACCATATGTGCATGAATTACATACATCTCCAAATAATTTCAGGCCGTCACAAGGACACCTTTAATGTCTCACTCCAAAGAAAACCATATTGTAAATTCATATGAATTATAATGTGTGAACTCTTTTACTGTTGATGACTTTGGACCTGAGGAAATTAGTAGGAATGTAAAATGTAGCAAAATTACCTATATTTCATTAAATTATTAAGACTTAATAACATTTAACAGTATGTTTCAGTATATTGAACATAAATTATACACATTATTGTTAGTATAGAGGTCCTAAAAAGTGCAGGTATGGCCCATAAATACTCCACATATATCTGTAATTTTTTTCTAGTGTCACAATCACAGCGCCATTTGCAAACTTTTTGGAGAGCTCAGTAATCATCAGTGACTGTATCAGTGGTTGATACTGAATTTACATAGGTTTCCCTAGACTTAGTAGGAGAATGTATTATGGAAGGAAATGGTTTGTAATTCCTTTTTTCCAAAGCAAAACTCCTGTTGAGGAATTTTCTGTCATTCATCTTATGTTAGCTCCATAGGAAATCAACATGAAGGAATAAAAAGTGTCATCACAAACACATTGCAGTTAGCTTCCCCATCAATATTATGACTGAGAACACTGCCAGAGTGCTTAGCGCCAAACGAAAGAAAAGCATAAATGTGACCCTCCTTGTCAGTTTATTGGTATCGGGGATTGAACTCACGACCTTGCACTTGCCAGGTAGGCGCTTAAGCCACTGAGCTAAATCTCCAGCCCAGTTTATCTGTCTTAAAGAATGATTTTTTATGACAATGTCAGTGCTACCAGTGCAAAATCAAAGCTAACACCTCTTTAATTAAATATAGTTTCTGGAAAGTGACTCTGAGGGAAGGTGAGATGAGCCATGTGCTCAGCTCTCCAGTGTCTAATTTATAACACAGCTGGATTTGGGAACAAGTTTCCAGGATAGAGTGACTGTGTGGGCATGGAGCAGAGCATAAATCATTAAAAAATAGATGCCTTATATCTATGAATTTAAGGGAAAATGTAAACCTGAGAATGAAAGCACGAGTGTCTTAAGAATATTTTAAAAAGGGGCTTCTTACATAGCAGGATATGTGCCAGCCACACCACTTGCTCCTTTCAAGAGCCAGCACTGTCTCTGTGTAACTGTAGCAAAAAGGGAGAAGCAATGTCTAGTTTAACCACAGGTGATGAACTGGAATTTTTAATGAAGGAGATACAATAGCTTGAAAAACTGGTCTTTTCATTCTTCCAATATCAGCAGTCTTGGAAATTAAGAGCTTCTATAAGCAACCTACTATGGGGGACTCCCATACCAAGAGGTGGGCAGGGCTCAAGAAAAATGGCCTTTCCAACTTCTGGACTTCAGTGTGGAGTGAGAATGAGCTCCACCAAGAGGCAGGAGAAGGGACTGCAGGAACCTGAGGTCTGGGGTTTGGAATGGTGGAAAGGTGGGGAGAGGAGAACTCTGAGTTGGGCAGAAAGTACTGGAGGCAAGAAGGACAGAAAGGTGTTTGGAGAGATGCAAAAAGAGGTAGAGAAACAGGAAATGGTGTGTGGAATAATGCAATGTGTGGAAGGGACTCAGGAGATATGGAAGTACAACAGATATTTTGTGAAGCAGGGATAATAAACTTTGAGATGGGAAGAGGAGCAGAGGGACATGAAGAGGCATTGAAGGACTGAGGAGGGAGGAAGGAACAGACCCTGGGGTGTGGAACCTCAGAGTGTTGAGTCACACTGGAAAGAAGTGCCCTGAGGAACTGCACTGGAAGTGGACAGATAGATACAGAGAGGCACAAAGAATGGTGGATGGGTGCATAGGGAACAGATGGTGCTTTGCACACAGAGATGAATGTACATGTAGCAGCAGACATGGGGGACACAGGCCTTCATGAAAAGGACCACAGAGGCACATAAAAATAATCAGGTGCAGAAGGACCTGAGGAGATAGGAAGAGAACAATGCCAGTTGTATGGGATGCCATGGTGAACAGAAAGGTGTAGTTTGCATTGGCACCACCAACCTTATGATGTTTTCCAGTGCAGACTCAGCCCACTATAACAAAGGAAAGGGGTGTAAGGAAGATTTCTAGAGAAAATGAGTTTAAATGCCAAAGTCAATACATATACCTCTGAAATTGATGACATTCCATACTGGGGACTCCCCAAATGGGGTCTAAGTATTGGTTTCTGTGGTCTTTTTAGGACCCCTTTGTCCTCACCCTCAGTTTCAGGGCATTGGGAGCTCATGCATTTTATGCTGTCTGTAGCAATAGAATCTGTGTCCAAAAAATGCTTCTGGGTGCACAATTATGTTATTTAACCTTTGGTTTAGAATCTTCCATACATCTCTTTTGAGAAAATGCAGGCTCTTCTCTTCTCTCTCTTTCTTCCTTTACCCAAGGGCCTGAGTCTCTGTGCTGTCTCAGCCTAAAAGAGACCCCATTCTCTACAGAATCATCCTAGCATAAACTACTGGACCTGAAGCTGGGTAGATGGACCATGTAGAACTGGAGGAATCTGAGCAGGGGCAGAGCAACCAGAAGTTACTGGTGGGGACAGGGCCATTCCTGGAATCATTCAGAATCCAGAGCAAAGCATAAATAGCTTGGCTGTGTCCCATGGATGTTTGAAGGGTACTTAGAAAGAGCAAATTGATCTGAAGCCTAGGGAAGGACAGGAAGTGAAGACGGGGAGAAAGATTAACCCACAGTGTGAGGAAAGTATGAAGAATAGTGTGAAGAATAGTGGGGCCGACAAAGTGCAAATTCCAGGGTTGTGATGAAGGAAGGGAGGAATGTAGCAGAAGTCACTGGTAGAGAGCTGATGAGGACAAGTGCTGGGAAACTGGCTGTGGCTCCTGGAGTTGATGTGACCAAAGGACCACCTTGGTGGACTGGAAAGCAATTTATTCCATGCAAAGGGCTCTGATCACCACCACGGGTATGCTCATCTCTGGTCATCTGAGGAGATGCTCATCTATAGGAACCTAGAGCTGTCAGAGGAAGGCCATGCAGTTCTGGGCAGTGGCAATGCTTATGCTCATTAGAGCCAGGAAAGTTCCCAAGAATGCTGAGACAAGGCATGGGTTGGCCCTGCTGGGGGCACCAGACCTGGTCTCCAAGCCTAAGGGGTTGGGTTCTGGATGCTGACATGACAGAATAAGACAGAACCCATCTGTCATGGTTTATGTCAGTGCCCCCCATTTCTCATGTATTTGCATTGTGCATTTATGACTGGTTCATTGTCTAGTGCTTGGATTGGTGGTGTCAGTGCTACACCCTCCTAGGGGGTGGAGCCAGGATGTGATGTAATGGCAGGAAGAAGGTGTGTCTCCCTTGCCAGTTTCCGCTTGCTGTTTGCAGCTTTCATGAAATGCGGCCCCGCCATGCTACCCTGCCTTGGAGCCAACTGTAAGCTCCAAAATCTGTAAGAAATAAACCTTTCCTTTCCCAGCGTTGGGCATCAGGTATTTTTTCTCAGCGACTAGTGAAAAGTAACTAAGACACCATCAAAACCACCTAATCTGAGGGAGGAAGTAGCAAGAGGCAGTAGAAGCCCAATTCTGGAGAAAGAGCTGCAGTGAATGTGATGAGGAGCCCAGAAAAACCCCTTTTAGAAGACACTAATTAAGCAATGGTAATTGCACATGTATTAACATTTTCATCACATGAGTTCAGAATGTATGCTGTAAGCATTCATTGTTCTTTTTTTAATGTCATCATTCATATCACAATGAACAGAATGCTGAAAGAAGGATTTCACCAAAGAGAATGTTGTTATGATGTATCTCCATTGTGCGTCATCTTGTGCTGTCTAAAACATGATTTTGCTAGGCTTTTATATGCGAATGAAAGTGCTTGGGTTTTTGAATTATGCCTTCTTTCATGCTTGTGTAATTTATTGATGTAACTTTTATTCACTTAGATGACACTGATATATTCTCATCTTTATGTGGGTTTTCTCTTTCTTACTAAAGTGAGATGATAGAGCAAAGAGTTCCTCATGCATGACAATTATAAGTTTTCTCTGACCTGTGTTCTCTCAGATAGCTTCTAATTTGAGGAAGTGTCAGGCTGTTGCACAGGTGACCTTGATTGGTTTCTCTTGGGTGTGTTCTCCAATGCCTAATAAGATGAGATGACTGAGAGGGGACAGCACCACATAGCTGATCCTCATATAGATTCTCTCGTGTGTGTGTTCTCTCACAGTAAGGGAGCCTAGATGACTGAGTGAAGGATTTTCCACACAACACATTCCTATGGTTTCTCTGCTGCATGTGTTCTCGCATGGCAACTATGTTCAGATGATTTAGTGAATAATTTTCCACACAGAATGCATTCATAAGGTTTTTCTCCTGTATGTGCTCTCACATGAATTTTAAAGCTAGATGAATGAGTGATTTTTTCTCACAGATGATATCTATATGTTTTCTCTTCTGTGAGTCTTATGAATTTTAAAGCTAAAAGAACAAGTGAAGAGATTTCCACATTGATGATATTCATAAGGTTTCTCTCATGTGTGTGTTCTCCTATGAGTTTAAAGGCTAGAAGATTGAGTGAAAGATTTTCCACAAATGGCATTAATATACTTTCTCTCCTGTGTGTGTTCTCCTATCAATTTTAAGATCAAAAGATTCAGTGAAAATTTTCCACATACTTGACTTTTATATGGTTTATAGCCTGTGTGTGTCATCTGGTGGCAGCAAAGCCTGGATAATTGAGGGAAGGATATTCCACACAGATCATATTCATATGCTTTCTCTCCTGTATGTGTTCTCTCATGGCAATTAAGGTGAGATGACTTAGTGAAAACTTTTCAAAAGACATGATATTCATAGGTCATCTCTGCTGCATGTGTTCTCCTCTGAATTTTAAGGCTAGGAGAATGAGTGAAGGCTTTTCCACACATATAGCATGTGTGTGATTTCTCTAATACTAGTGTGCTTTCATGGAGACTAACATAAGATAATTTTAAAAAGGAAACCCCACACAGATATGGTTCAGGTAGCTTCTCTGTTGCATGCATTCAGTTATGATATTCAAGCCACTAATACAAGTGAATGTCATTCCACACAGATGATGTTCATCCAGTTTCTCAACAGTAGGAGTTCTTTGATGCTGATGAAATTCAGACAACTGATTGAAGACTTCCCCACACACATAGCATTCATTTCCCCACACACATAGCATCCATTTCCCCACACATATAGCATTCATTTTTCTGCACTCTTGTGTGAAACTCATTACATTCTGCAATGTTAGAAGTATTTACAAAGGCTTTCCCACATGGATGACATACTTATAAACATTTTCCAGAATTAATCATCTTGTGTCTTCTGAATGCAGACTGATAGTTCTATTTTTTCTCACACTGATTCACTTCAAAATGTTTCTCCATGCTCTGTGTGTTTATCTACAATTTAACATTGAAACATAAACAAAATTAATTTCCAATAAATTGCATTCATATGCTTTTGACATGTAATTTCAGAGCTTGTAGTAAAGGATAACTTAAACAGTCAAAAATTGTGTTTCCTTTCTTGATGGTAACTCTTACTGTGTTGGATAAGTGGTTAGTGGCTTAAAGAGTGTTTCTCATATTGGTAATATGAACAGATTTTGGCTAAATGTATGCTACTACTGTCTCATCATTATGAGTCCTCACTAATCAATTGTTAAAACATTAAGTATACCATGTGAATTTCAGTGTTAATTAGGATATACTGTCTGAAGTCCTTGCAATCATCTAGTACTTTTAAATCAATCCACCTGAATGGTCTTCAGAGGTATGATGTTCTATTTGGGAAAGAAAGAAATTGTTGTTTTGAAATACTATTCTGTCTTCATGTTATTTTCACTATGTATTACCTGAAGGGTGACCAGTGAATTCTAGGCTTAAATGTTTATTTTTTAGTTGTATACTATTGTTACCCTATTATTAACAAGATATGTTTTTCATTTATAACATCAGAAGTAAACTCTGAATGGATTAATATTGGTAGTTTAAATTTCAAGTCATAAATATAGCTTTCAAGTTACAATCATAGCTTGTATTCTTTTAAGAATGCATGTCAAGTTCCTGAACTTAAGATAAAATCTAAATAGTCTAATAGCCTAAAGGCACACCACATGATTTATAGAATGCTTTCGTGGTCTAAAAGAGTTCCCTTTTACATGTTACTAAATTTTGTGATTGAAAAGTTCCTTAATTTGCATGCCAACATTGATGAACATAAAATTTTACATGCACCTGTGTGTGTTTTATTGCTAATCATATGCTGATTGCTATCATTGTCTCTTCTTCTTGTACACGCTTTCTTTCTGTAATAATTATAAAACGCAAATACTTAAAATGAAAGGAAGACCATGCCAAAGAGAATCTCCATGGAATGCCACATATTTTCTGCTCTACAAAGGGAATTGTATTGGTGTATTACTAGTATTTCACAAGTAAACAAATGGTAGAATTTAAACAAATCCATGGAGACTGATGAAATTTTGAGTACTCAACAGTTTATGCCATAAATCATCGAGGAAATATCAAGCTGCATGGAATGAAATGATGATATAAACTAAATATGACTCAAACAGACACAGTTTGGGCAGTTCTAAAATGGAAGGCTACATCAATTATTTCCAAGTTAAATATCAAAAATAGCATCACAATGTTTTATATGAAATAACAATAACAAATTAATCAATTAAATAAGGAATATCTGATTTGAAGTGAATAGAAAACATTAATAAATCAACAACAGGAAATTTTTTTCTTTTGGTATTTTTACTTTTATTTTGTTTGAACACACTGGTATAGATTTGCATTCAGAAGGCAACTATACATCATATTATCTGTTCCTTCAAACCCTTTTGTTCCATTTGTCTCGTGCCACCCATTTTAAATCCATTTTTCTCATTTTTTAATATTATCACTCTTCAGTTATGCTCTGGAAAAGTACTGTTTATAATCATTGTGGATATTTACAATCCATATGTGGTGTATCTTAAATCTTTACTCTGTCTTCTCCTTTCCCAGCTCTGTGTAATTGGATCCATTCATAATTGCAAGAGATCTATCCCAATTCTTTTTTTCTCTGCATTTTTAAATCTCCCTTTACTTCAGTTTGCTTTATTCAAGTGAGATATGAGATGCAGTGTCTAAATTTTGTGTCTCATTTAATTCCTTCAATATGCTGCTCGTTTCATTTATTTTCCTAAAAATATCTCAAATTACTCAAACTTTAAGTGAAGTACTATTCCATTATGTACAGATATCTCGCTTCCTCATACAAGCATCTATTAATGGACACACAGGTTGATTTCTGGATTTTGCTCTTACGAATTGTGCTGCTAATAACACTGGTATCCAAGTACGATCATAAAATGATGCATGTAGCATTTTTGAAGGATCCTTAGAATAATTGGGTCCTATGGACTTTCCACTTTTATTTCATTGAGAAATATTCATAACGCTTTACAATATGGTTGTAGAAGTTTTCATTCTGCCAACAATGTAGAAGTGTGTAGCTTTTACCCCTGGATAACACAGAAGTGATTGCTATTATTTGATTTCTTCAGGACTGCCATTCTATCTGTTGCAAGAAATCTTCATGCTGTTTAATTTGCCTTTCCCTCATGGCCAGAGTTATTGACAAATATAATGTATATGTTGACTGTTTGAAATCCTTTGATACATTTTGAAGCATCCCACAGGCCCACTTCTTGATTGGGTGTTTTATTTTAAGTAATCCCTTTTTTTCACATCCTTATGTATTTTATACACCTGTCTTCTACTTCAAGAAAAGCTGGCACAATTTTTTCCTTATTTATGTCTCTTACTGTTTTTATCCTGTTGTTTTTCAGAACGGTTTAACTCAGTGTAGTTTCCTTTAATTCTTTTTTAAAATTTCTTCTGCAATTAGTGTTCACTTTTGAAAGTCTTTGCCTATTCATATGGTTTTAATGTTTTATCTATTTTATTTTCAAGTAGTTCAAAGTTTCCTTTTTAAAGGTCAAGGTTTTGATCTATGTTGACTTCATCATTTTACATCATGATATGTAATAATTTTCTGCAAATGCTCCTAGCCAACTTTCCCAGAGTTATTTAAAGAGGATCCAGTCTTCCTTCATCCTGTATTTTGCCAGTTTTACAGACAGTCAATACTGTCTTGAAGGTGTCCAGAGCTTGTTAATGTGTCCTTTATCAGTTCCATAGTTTCACACTTTTTTTTCCAGAACCATATTTTTGTAACACTTTTATTTTCTTAAGCAACATGCAGTTAAGAGTGTGATTTCCCTTGCTTTTTTCTTTGATGAAGTTGGATTTGCTATGAATATAATTTGGGTATTAAAATGATTTCAGGAATTATTCTTGTACTTCCCATAGAACATTCTTAGTACAGTGGTTCATGAATTAGCATGTTCCACAATTCTAGGGAAAATGGCCACATGCATGTTTTCCCAGTCAAATTTGGCCATGACTGTGTTTGTCACCCAATGCAAAGTTTACAAAGAAACACAAAGTTTGTCAAAGAGCCTGCTTGCTAACCAAATTGCTCACAAATAAAACCATTCATGAACTAAATTACTAACGTATTTTGAAGAGTATGCATTGAAACAGTATATTTGTTTTCAGAGTATGGCAATCAGGATAAGGGCTCTTCTCCCTATCAAAGGCGATGTACTTTTTTCTAATTTCTTTTTTTACATTTGTTTATATAATTTCTGTTTTATGTCTTCTTCAATCTTTTTTTTTTCAAGATAATACAGTGATAATTGTGGAGGTGTTTTCACCTCCTTGGTTAGTTAATTCCTAGATTTTAGTTTTTCCTAATGCTAATGTGAATTTTACTGGTTTCATATTTCTCTCTATATATTTGTTAGACTACAAACATTGATTTTTGCATTCATGGCAACATTTCTATACAATAAAGTACTTAAAGTTTAACCAAAAACATATATGAAGCAACCAAAAATAAAGAAAGAGGAGTAAGGGAAGATGCAGAGTATAAAACAGAAAATTATACTCCGCATATCTGTTAATGAAACAATCCTTTACATCACATCATTTTAACATCTAAAGAGTAAATTCAGCTACATGGCAAAAGAAAAGTCATGATACAGAAACCAACACTTGTATATAAAATTTAATACAGAAAAATCAGAGAATTGAACTATTTGGAACAAATTTAAAGTATATACTTGATATGTAAAATAAACAAATGAATTGGAAAATATTCTCTCTAGAGAATTCAGAATAATTAACCAATACATGTAATCTCATGCTGGAAGAAGGAAATAATTCTTCTATATTTCAGATATAGAAAATCACATAGAAGTTTTATTTGTCTAGAGGGTTTGGTAACATGAATAAAGCTTAGAAAGAATCAGCTTCTGAGTTGGTAAACACACTGACAAATTCATCTCTGAATAGAATTTTAAGGTTTCAGTCTTGCTTCCAAAATGGTGGTCAATTGGATATTAATTGCTTTACCTCTCTGAAGCCTTTTCTATCATATTTTATACTTAAGAAAATATGAGCAAACTTCAGAGAAAATAAAACATTCTGACAATATTTAAATGTGAAATCTGAAAATTCTGATATTGTTGGCCTCGATATACCTTTTATTTTCCTTTTCTACCAAGGATTATACCCATGAGTATTGGACATGCTAGGAAATCACTTGTGCTGTTCAGCTAAATCCCTGGCCTCCCAAGGCATATTTTTTAAATTTTTTTACACAAAGGTAGAAAATTCCCCACAGGATTCTGCCATATTTTAGATACAATAAAACTGTAATTGGTATGGTAAACATTACATCTAGCATGGTCTATAAATTTACTGCACTCAATAAAAATATTGTATTCTTCATAAGAATAGAAATATAATCAAAAATGTATAAGCAAGAACAATATAGCAAAGAAAATAAAGGAAGGTTGAGGCAGTAAACAAAACTGGTGTTGAAAGAGTAGCAGATACCAAAATATGCTACAAACACATAGTAAAATAACAGCAGCATATTGGCATAACTGGAGTGAAATTATATCCTTAATGGTTTACAACGCACAAATATGCTTAATAGACCATGCTTTAATCATAAAAAATATAAAAATCAAGTCCTGACAGAACTGTAAATCTATTAAAGAGAAGAATCCAAAATACAAAAGTTAAATTTCACATGATTCCTCTTACAATTTAAAGAGAAACAATGAACAGAATAACTATGATCCCATAAACTTAGAAAAGACAACTTAGAAAAGAAACTTAGAAAATATATATATATATCTTAGAAAAAATATATATAATAAAGGAAATGAGGACAAATGAAGGAGAAAGGAAATTTTAAGAAATTAACAAAGTTTCCTGAATGAGTCCAATGTGTATTTGATATGTACATGCATGTGCTAAATTAGTCTTAAAAATTGGTATGATTAATATTCACTGTTTAAAAGAGACTAGATTTTCAGTCTTAGATTACTCATAAATGGAGACTGCAGCCTCAGGAGGTACACAGGGGAAATGTTAAATATAGATCATGAGGACAAGAGTAACTACAGAAAAGTTTTTTTTTCCAAAATGCACTGCCAAATTAGAAAAAAAATTACAAACATCTCAGAATGAGCATTACATGAGTTTTCCTATGGAAACATATAAACACTTCCATGGTAGAATGAATATAATGTAACATAGCATATAACACATGGTCTTTAAGAATACTCATAGTGTAGTTTTCACATCTATCACAATCCTCATCATAACGATCACAAAATGACAATTAACTACATAACATTTGGCATGTTTATAAAGTCCATAAAGATTAGTTTCCACATTTGCTCAGTATTTTTTGATTCATTCCATTTATTCATGGAATAATTTTCAAGACTATAACAGAATGTGGGAATAAATGTTATGTACATAACTGTAAATGAAATTTCTATGACATAATTGTCATGTCTATAAAAGAACAAGAGCAGAGACTAAGGGGGATAAGCTGCATGTATTCAAGACAATGTTTGATATATTATATATACGAATGAGAGTACATGCATGCATAGGTCGATAGAAACTTGGCTAAACAAACTCACCAAGGTGTAACAAGTTGCTGATGGTTTCTGCATCACATCGCTGTACAGCTTCCTCTGAGGTGTGTCCAGGAGTCCCATTCATCTGGGGGAATTCTATGGTCACATCTTCAGTGGTGATTGATTCCTGCTAAACCATGTGCATTCCATGTTATGCGGAGAAACTGACAAACTTCCTAGTATGTGAACTGAGATGGGAGCACTGAGGCAGAGGAGAAAGAGCAGACATGAAGATGACAAGCTCCTTAAGGAAACACCCCACTGAAGGCCACCTCCTTATTGACACCTAAAGTCAGAAACCATCCTTCAGAGACATAGATTTTCAAATCATTAAATTGTTATTACACACAGTGTCACATGACATGTAGAATAGGAAAAGTCAATTTCTCATAAACATGGCCACTGTATGTTCTACAAAAGTTATCATAAAATTTAAAATTCCAATAACACAACAGAAATGTGTACATTTATTTCAGGGAATTTTACATACATATCACAATGTAAGTCATTGCAATGTTTAGCTGATTCCAAAACATTGTCATAGTTAGTTAATTGTCATCTGTCTTTCTATATTACTCTTCAATTAAATGGGATATATTTTTTTAAATGTTGAAAGAACCAGCACTTTCCCAATCTGAGGATCATACATAGTAAATGACTCATATGTTATTTGTAAAAATACACAAACACCCTGAAAGCTATCACTTCTGTCTAGGATAATCAGTTAGTTTTCTTATATCACAATATCAGTGGTTGCAATATGCCTTCATTCCACACAGCTTGCCTGAGGAGAAAAGGCTTCAGGGCAGACTGTGAAACAGTAGCAGCAATATCTTCTATGACTTCTTCCCTGAGGGTGATTGTAACCTGAATATTCCTGATCACCCTCAGTATTTTCTGTAAGTACAACACTCTATTCTACAATGTGGACCTTGTATTTGGATGCTGTCCAACTCTTCACATATAAACAAATTCTTTTTTAGGCAGTGTCTGTTCAATGCTTTAAAAAATAACCACTGACATACCACAATGACACAAAGAAAGATAAACTTGATTAATTTGTAAGAAAAATGATACACGTAAAGATGACCATGTTATTGAAATAAATTGGATATAAACATTTAGGTTTATCTCTATTATAGCACCAAACCAAAAAAAAAAAATGAAACACATGATAAGAAACAGGAGCGATAAACTGAGGGGGACCCAGAGAAGTGGGAGAATGAAAGGACATGGGTGAAGACACTGAAATGATGGAGATGTCTTATGTTCATGTATCAGCTTCACACAAGGACTTCAATAATTGTGTACCTCAATCATGCAGCAATATAAATAAACAGTTCATGACACCTGCACATTTCTTCAATTTTCCCATTTTCACTTTTTCTAGCCTATTATTATTTGCTTAGTATTGATATCTTTTTTATTCTTTTTTGGTAAATGTTGTTCAGCTATCAAACATGAAAAATTCATCATTTTATCTTTCAAATTGACCTTTTAAAATCTACTATCTCAATCAAATCTTTCCCTCTTTCCATTTCTTCAAGTGATTTTTTGGCACATTTGCTGTATAATAGGTTTACATTCCTTGTCTGGAATTGACATAAAACATTGTAATTACTTTTATACTCCTTTCCAACCCTCTGTCTTTTGATCCTTTTACCACTAGAGAAATAAGAATCTCTCAAATTCTTGGTACATTACGTTTTCATTGTATTATACATTTCATTTCTTCATTTTAATTTAAAGAGAATAAAAATCAAAACTATACAGAAATTCACATCAGGATGATAGGAAATGGACACTTGTTATGACATTGCATATTATTGTCTTCACAATAGTTGCTTAGATTAGCATATGTACATATGCAAAATTGATCAAAGAATATAAACACTAACTGTTCCTTTCAATGAACTAACAGCATCAGTGTTAAACTTACTGTTTCTTTTCTGCTTCCCCATTCCAATTTTTGTTTTTTTCCTTTTGATCAGTTTCTTTTCCTTTCTTGTAATCTATTCTACATTTGGATCTTATTTTCACTTTCAGTTTCTTACACTAGGGAGGCCATATCATTTTTTCCCATGAGTCTAATTAGTTTCACTTATGAGTATGGTCTCAAGTTGCATCCATTTACCTATAAAAGTATGGACTTTACCTTTCTTTATAGTTCAGGAGTGCACACATATACAAAATACCACATCTTTTCTTACCCATTCCTTGGTTTATGGAAACTCATATGAGAAACCATGAGAAACACAGTACGTGCCATGAAAACCTATAATCTTTTCAGTTTAAGAAATGTTATACTACTACTTTTATAATTTTACCTATGGGGACTTGAAAGACATTGTTTATTGTAGAAAAGCACACTGGACTTCTGGCTTTTGCAGAAGAAATTGAAAATGTGTGTGCAGAAATCTCTAAGAAAATTTTCACCAAGTTTAGGCACACAGCCATATAGAGCACTCAACAATTTTTTGAAAGATAATCAGTACAGTTTTCAGTAACTAATTGTAGGAGCTGAAGATAAATTTTATTAATATCATGTTGTTTCTTTAATTGAGTATTACAGTATTTATCCAAGGATCTCTTCCTAAATCATGAATATGTATTTATGGTGAATTAATATTTGTTATTTTTAAGAGAGTAAAACCAAGCAAAATAATACAGAATGAATCCAATTAAAACAAACCAGTGCAAGTGACCCAGAGATTCCAAACAATAGGAAATCAGCAATGGTCACTATAATGTGTCTCATTGTCTCCAAATAGCTGAAGATACCTTCAGACATAGTAAAAACCAACCCAAACAGAACAAGAACTCAACAAATACAAATAAAACAGTGAATTTAAAAAGGACTTCAAAACAAAATTATAATAAATCCAAATTGGCTATCATAATATATCTGTTATCTTTGAAATACATGCCTATGCCATCAGACATATTACAGTAAAAAAATAGAATAAAACTCAAATTACAAAAGAATAAATATGATGCAACATTGGAAAACAAGATAACAGCCGATTAACAATTGCCACCCCTTTCAGAAGGAGACCCCATGCCATGATGTTATCATCAGAACAGATCATTGCACTGTGGGCTGTATACCTGCAAGGTCAGTGAAATGAAAATCACCACGAGCATTAAATTGTCTTTTACCTCAACAGCCACCACCGCAGCCTGTGTTTCTCCAGAGCAGCTGGTCGCTTATAGCAGCAGAGGAGGGGCTTTGCTCTTCCTGTTTTCCAGCCTGCATGATGCTAGGGGCTGGCATCTGGATCTCCGCCTAGTGACCCGCACATGGCACCCCTTCACTGGGAGGGCTTGCCTCTGGATTATTTCTTGTTCTTTTCCCACAGTCTGTGAATCCATGGTGAATTCTTTACGGGCATAAGTGTCCAATTTATTACACTTAAGATTATCATTTCAAGGTGCATGTGTTTTTCTACAAAGGACTCAAGCTTACTTTTTATTACAGCTGTGCAGTACTTTTTGGAGTATACTTTAAAGGTTTTGAATAGAAAGATAAGTCCTCTCCAGTTTCAAGAGACAAAGTACATTATATATCATTTATCATTCCATGTTTTCTTAAACTTATTAGCCCTCAACAGGGCACAGACCTCTCTAAGAATGTTTGCCACAAGATAGATTGAACAAGGTAATGAATGATGTTGCAGTATTTATCCAAAGCCTAATTTATTACTCCTGGCCCTGTCCCCACCACAATACTAACATCATCACAGTGAAGATTATGGGAAATGAGCCAATGTTTTCAAAACTAAACCAGGAATTGACTGTCAGATAATATTTTACATGCCTTTGATATGACACAATGTATATAAAAACATAAAAAATTGAACAAAACAATGTATATCTATAAGAGTATGTTAGATACTAAAGATTTTCAGACACAAGGTAACTACCTCGCTATCCAGAAAAACCTCAGTGGAGTTCAGGTATCTTAATACATCCTACTTGCATTTCACAATTTATATCTTCTCTTAGTACACTTGTCAGTTTAGTGTAAAATGCCTTTTCTCTCACCTGTGGAAACAATGCCATTAGCAGTTTACCCTATTGATTCATTCACAGGCTACAAAAGAAAATAGTATGAAAATTTGTGTAGAGGATTTCAGACTTCTGAAAGGTGATGGAGTAGTAAGCAGCTCCTAATGAGTCTCTCCAAGGATTGCAATCCAGATACTTGAAAACAACAATTTTGCAAAGAAAATAAAATTTAGATCAATTGCTGACATTGAGGAAGCATCTGAATCCTTAGAAAAACTGAAACTCAGTATACAACAAAGACAGTGGAAGGTGCTATGTGTGTTGTCTCCTGGCTCCTGGCTCAGGTCTGATGACAACAATATACCTTTGATTAGAAGGAATCAATGGCATGAACTGGATTCAAGAGAGACATAAACAGAGGACACAACAATCAAAATTAGGTCTTGGGGAGGGAGAAGCTACTGCAGATGAAATTAAATTAAAAGAGGGAAAGATAATGTTTCATATAAGAAGGGTCTAGCTGTTGACAGGACACACTTTCCAAAGAGTCAGACACTTGTTTAATTATTTAGGGGGAATTCCGCAAATCTTATTTGGTGGAAAGTAGAGATCTCTAGATTCTGAGGCAGGTTCTCAGGCAAGAACCCACTGGTGCTTCTCACAAAGGCAGAACACTTCAGTTCCGGATTCTCTGGGAAAATGCATACCCTGCCTGGCTTAAACCTGATTAGGGCCACATGGTAGCGAATGCACCCTGATTGCTCACACCTGACCCTCATCAGGGCCCACGTTCCACAGCACATGCAGTTTACTTTGATTGGATTCTCCCTACCTAAATAAAGGTATAAGCCTCAGAGAAAAAGAAGAGCAAATTTACTAAAGAGTAAATGAGTCAAACTCAGTCTGTCCTTCATTCATTTACAAACACAATGAAGAAGTTGCCATGTTATAGGAAACACTGTATGTCATTTATAAATTATTTTCCTCTAGTGCAAGTATGTGAAAAGCGCCTTCTGTTTGTTTTAAGGTTTCTTAATGTATGTTTGAAAGTCTCAGTGATCGATAAAATATGCTCAAAGTGAGTTTTGAATTTAAAGAAAAGAGAATATTTAGTAGTGGACATTATGGAGTTCATGATGCATTAAAATGGGGAAAAACGTTCCTCTGCTTTTTGAGACAATGTTGTTGTTACAGTGCACTGTACTTGTTATTTGCTTACTGAGTTTGCTAAACTCCTGTAAAGTATCTTTGCAGCAGGCACAGCACTGATGTCTCTGCCCTGCTAGCATAGTGGGCACCTTGAATTCACCTCTGCTTCTTCCTCCATGTCTGTATCTCTCCAGTTGGCTTCCCTGCAGAAAAGGACCCTGGCAACTCTGCATCTCCAACCAACATACTGCTGCTCACATTTGATCTCCACACGCTCTGGTGAATAAGCAGAGGCACAAGTTCTTCCCTCAACACATTTCTAATTCCTGTGTACTTGAGTCACCCTGCAGTAAAGAGTCTTCCTGTGCATCCATATGAAGTCCCAGTCATATTGCCCCCCCAGCAGCCTCCAGAGTCTACCAGGGTGAGACTCTCTGAATCTTCACAGACCACAGCAGGCATTTCTGGATTCAAAATGAGTGCTCCAGCTCTATATATCTGCTGTACATAAAATATAATGTATGTAAGCAGCTCATTACTTGCTTTTAGAGAGAGATCATAGTTTACGTTATTATGATAGGATCTTTAGGTCAGTTTTAGTGATAGACATCCACCTGTTATAATTTTCTGTCTCAGATTCACATGTGAAATAAATGTCCCTGATCATCTTGTGTAGCACATATAATTTATATTATTCTGATAATTTTTAAAATTGAAGATATGTAGCTCTTTTTAAAAAATTGAGTTGCATTAAAATATATTGGGAATGTGTTTCTGTGAAATTTTACAAAGTTTTTCTCATCAGCATTATTTCATCATTACTTGAATTTATTATCATAAAATATTTTCATCAAATATTTGATATATACAGTTTAAAGTAATCTCAGGATTAAAAAATTTTAATGTTTCTCTCCAACCACAGGTGTATTCAAACCATGTTTTCATTACAGTGTGTGTTCTGTGTTACTGCAGATGCGTTTGTGGCTAATGAATTGAAACACATACAAAAATTTTCAAAATGATCCATTATGCATTACTTGAGAAAGTCTTTATATCATTTCCCACTGTTATATTGCACTGTAAGTTTGATACATTCTTGTAGGTACAGTAGTCCTAGAAACGATATATATGGCCTATAATTGTTTCATAAATACTTGGAATATTTTCTGCTGTCAAAAATCTCAGGCCTGTTTGCAAACTTTAGACAAGGCTCAGGAATCATTGGAGAATATATCATTGGGTGATATGGAATCTAGGTTTTCCTAGATTTAGTATGAAAACATAATCTGAATGGAATTGCTGAGAGTTCCTCTTCTTTAAAGCATAACTTCCTGCTGAAAATTTTCTGTCATTCTTGGTTTGCTCCATATGTAATCAATACCAAAGAACAACATTCATCACATACACAATGAAGTTAGTTTGACCATCAGTTTTAATGTGTGAGAGTTACACCTGTGCACTCTCCCCCAAATTACAGACATGCATAGATGTGACCCTCTTGCCTTTCAAGAATGACATTTTTTCTGACAATATAGGCTCTAGCAGTACAAAATTAGAGGTGAGACCTATTTAGACAGTGATTCCATATATGTCTGTGTTTGTGTACCTCTTGATATCCTAAGATTAAGATCTATAGCATGTTACCTCTCAAAATCAAGCACAGACCTATGAATTTATGTTTTTAATACTGTTATTAAGCATACAAACATTAGTCCTGTACAAACTATTCTCACAAATCTAAGCCGGGAACAGGAGGACAGCAAGCACTAGCACCTCACACCACTCATCACTGGTTACTGCAGACGTAGCTGATTCCCTTGTGGAGACTGTGATCACATCCCTGAAAGTCTCCTTCATGTGTTGATCCGCAGTAACCAAACTGAAAGAAGAGTGGAATCCAGGTAAGTCATTCCTTATGCAAATGATAAGCATTGTTTCCTTAAAATAAACTTTATCACACATACGGTTTTTTTGGTTTGTTGTTGTTTAGGCTGCCTTCTGTGTAAGGATCACTGCTGGATCCCTCAGAGCACTATGAGTTCAATCTCCTGTACCTCAATGGGCTTAATATACACTGGCAATCTACATTTATGAGACAAGAGAAATGGTGGAGACAGGGAAGGGAGGAGCCAGGCCCTACATAGGACAAGGCAGGCTGAGCAGAGGAAAGGTGCTGTTTCCAGTTCTACTCTCAATGAAGTAGAGACCTCTGCGCCCTCTCACAGCATCAGGGTGCTGGAAGCAGAAGCAGTGAGATGCTGTTATTGTTCCTAGCAAGCATGGGAGTGTTTGCCTTGGATATGTTTCAACACTGGGTGCAACTTCATTTTGTGCAAAGATCATCTGTCATGAAGTCATGTTTTATTTTTCAGAGAATTCATAAAAACTTGTTATTTTATCCTGAAAGTTCTTAGTTCTGTATTCCCTATGGTTAGGGAAGTATCATAAATTACTCACTTTCCCCTTTACCTTGTGTTTCATTTTGAAGTCCAGCATTCATATATATGAAACTTCCCATTTCTGTGAGCTTGGAAGTGTCTGTCCCAGCTGTCAGCTGTGAGCTTATGCTTCTTGCTCTTTATGCTCATTGCTTCTTCCTTTAAAACTTGCAAAACCTAATATTTAACATGAAAGAAAGCAGAATTAAAATAAGATTCAAGAAGACACATGTATCTACTGCCTTTAATCTAGTACTCCCGATTAAAGCAGAAATGTCAGACAATGGAAAATTATGGGACTTGGAAACACACTTATCATACTGAGAGTTTTCAAGGATGTTCAATATTGGGATATAAGAAAGCAAAAACAGACATGCAGTTTTTTCTGGGTAAACTGATGTGAAATATCTCTAACTTAATATGTTGCAATTTAGGTGTAATCAATGACCTCCTTCATCATAGCAAATCTCTATAAAAGTATTTTAAAATCTTGATCACATGTTCAAACAACCAGCTGTTTGGTACATTCATCATTTTTGTTGATTTCTTCAGCATGAATTTTATTATTTTCTGCTTCAATATGGAAACTGTCTTTCCTTCTATGTGCTTTAGGTTCAAAATATTACTATTTTGTCAAGACTCTGACATGCATCACGAAGTTTCTTATTTCAATGACTTCTGACAGTTTAACATGAATATTCAATGACATAACCCTCTCTCTTACACACACTTTATTTTGCTACACAGGTTGTGCATGCTGCACTCTGTCACTTGAGACTAGGATTTTTTTTAATTATCCCTGTGACTCACATTTTATTGAAGAGTGTTTGATTTCATCTGTATACTTTTGCTGTTTACATACTAGCTATGGTTGTTGTTTCCTAGTTCCATTCTTCCACGACTCCATGCTATATGATTCTTTTAAACTTTAATTCTTTAAAATTTTAACTAGCACATCTTTGCCATATGTAATAAATATATCCCGATGAATTGTTACATACATACGTGTGTGTGAGCAGGGTGACAAGGAGGAACAAATATAAGCATGTATACAGCATTTACCACCTGGGTTGTCAGCCACCACATCAGTGGCAGGGGGGAAATAATGCACAGCAGGGGTGTTTGTGAGCTGCAGAGCCAGAGGGTTCTGGATGTGCTCAGAGGCCTTGTGCTCACTGCAAGTTCCCCTGTGAGTCCTTGGCAGGAAGCAGAGGGTCTGCAGTGGAGACTCAGGAGTCTGCGCTGTGGTTGCACATGGACATGCAAAGGCCATCAAAACCCTGAGCACCTCTGAAGAAGCAGAGTAAACAATGCCCTCTTTCCCTGTTTATTACATCCGGGCTATAAGCCTGCTGCTTGCTGGCTCCAGGGTGGGTCTTCTGCCACCAGTAAATCAGTCACTCAGAGACACACAGCCCTGGGTTAAGCTAATCTGCATGGTTTCTTTACACAAGTCAGCATCACAAATAACTATTGAAATATGCACCTTAATCCAATTTTTAGTTCACCATTCCCTCTCATTCCCCCATTCCTAGCTCTCCTTCCTCTGTGGAGAATGTCTCCATTTAAGTCTGTTTGTGGCCAAAATGGCTTTTATTTTCGAGAAAGCTCTGTGTGCTGCTGTGAAAATAAGGGAATAAAGGATTCAGCTCATTTCTTTTACTGCTTCTTGGTACAAATGGCCTTGGTTCCTGAGCCTTTGGGCTGCTACAAAGTTAATGACCACACCCAGATTATTACCATATGCAACCTTCACAGCACTGACATCTCTTCCCAAAGTTTAGTCTACTTCATTATTATTCTCAAAATTAATATACAGTCCACACCCACTTAGCAGGACTGACACTTCTGTCATCACTAGGCTCAATGTCACCTCAGTGTTTCATGAGCAGTGATCAGAATCAGTAGCCT